>JAECUM010020571.1:0-44679 GCA_016617855.1 Megalonaias nervosa | reverse complement strand
AGTCTAGATCAACTTCAACAAAGTATGAAATATCTTTCGGAAGATTTTTTTCAGTTTCTTTGAGAAATTGGTTTGAAGTTATCCAATGAAACCCACCGCAAGGCATTGGCTGTGCCATACTCCACCCGTACAAATTCACGCAATCTAAATAAATAATGTAACTCGACGGACGATTTTTATCATAACTTTTCAAATATTTATTATTAGCCGCTGCATATTTTTTTGTTATGACGCTAATTCCGCCTCTGATGCCTTTTTCAATCAAGTTAAACATATCGACATCTGTTAAGAGATCTAATTCTATTTTGCTAGTTTTTAGTAGAGCGTCCCAAGACAGCCCCGGAGCAGAATAATACCAACAAGGGTCTATTCCGTAATTTGCATGACTAACCTGACGAAAATTTTCGAAAACATCTGCTAGCAATAATACATCAGTTTTTAGATATAAATCGTGATAATCGCCAAATGTTTTACAAGCAAATTTATTCCACATATCTTGTGCATATTTATACTCGTCGTCGCTGATGTTTTCATTCTTGAGCTGCGAGTAAAATTTATCTTTGTCAGGTAGAGAAGTTTTATTAAATCTGCTCAAATCGTCGAGATATTCGTAAGGAAAGATACCTTTTTTTTGTCAGATCGACATAGTTTTCACCGAAGCAGCTGCGCAGATTATTGAAATTACTGCAGCCTTTAACGAGCTCGTCTAATGATGCTGCCATAAATTGCATGCTGTCGATAAAGCGTAATTTGCCGAGGGTCACCGACATATACTTTTCAAAATTATTTGGAATACATTTTATCACGTTATTCAGTTTTAGTTTAGCTTTAATGTTTTCATCACCAAAAGCTTCTACAATGATGTGACTGTCATAGCCACGAAAGTTATGTAAAACTACGGGAATAAAATCTGGAGCATGAAATTTCAAATTGCAACTGTTATGAGCTGCTCCGCGATATTGGCTGGTCAAATGACAGTGATCTCGCACCTTGGAGTCCCCCAGCAACTGTTCGCAAATATGACAATTAACTGCCTCATCAAAGTCGAGTTGTTGTTTAGACGTTATTCTGATCGGAGCTGTTCTAAGTAATCTGTTAGAAATTGTATTAACTTCGTCTATTAAATTTTTTAGTAACTACACGGCAGGATTTTCACCTCTATATAACCTTATCGGAGATGAAAATTTATCGCTGGCGCAACAAACTACTTTATAAGCTACACCGCAAGGAATATGCTGTTGCATTTTTCTGGTACTTGATTTGTTCGGATTATTTTCTGCTCCAGCCACGGGAACGAGTAGACACTCGAAATCGGCGTAAATAACAAAAGGAATACTTAGTTTATGATTATAATTTTTAAATTTTAATATTTTTTCTTTTTCGCTAGGCATAGTTATTTTTTGAACGTTAACGCAGTATTTGAGATGCTCTTGCAGTCTTTCATTGCTAGTAAAGCCGTGCAGACATCTATAACAGAAGTATTTCTTGTTTTTGTTTTTACTGTACTGTCCGCCAACTAATCCGTTATAGTTTTTTATCCAACAGTAATGTCCTTGAAAAAATAATAAATTTATTGTCTTTTGCGAAGCATTTTCTGAAATATATCTCGGGTAAACATTTTCTCGCTCGTCTAGTCCGAAAACATTTACTGAGATACCGTTTTGTTTTTCGAACTTTGGTATATGATTTTCTGCTACTGGAAAGTTGATGCCATCAAAATTGAGTTCGTCTTTGTGCGGAAAATACTTGTTGACGCGATCGGAATTTTGTTCTATGGGAAACATCGCGGAAAGAATGGACCACTGGAAACATTTGTCATCGTTGTTTTTGACATTTATACAGCACTTTTTGTTTTTAATTTTTTGAGGAAGATCGACGTACAAATTACCGCGAAGTACGTTATATTTTGCTGTGTGAAATAAAACTGCTTTTATCATTTCGAATTTCCATCCTGACCCTGACGAAGTAAATTCTTCTAATTTTTTGTTTATTTCTTGATGTATTTCATCGGCGACCATGGCAATGTTTGTTCCAGTTAATATCTTCCTCGATTTAGCTGTTAAATAGGGCTCCGAGATTTCGCTGTCAAAACTTTTTGTTCAAAAATTACGTCAAGTACATCTTCGACTGCGTGTAACTTTGATAAAATCGTATGATATTGGACTATGAGTTTGATGCTTTTATGAGCCGCAAGTTCTTGAGCTATAACGGGTTGTAAAAGATGATATAAATTTGTAGAGCTAAAATTAGCTAATATGGTCTGATCGTCGAGTTTGTAACTGTTATCATAGCCTGAAAATGCTGAAGCAATTTTTTCGAATTTGATAATGCTCTTTTTGGCAATGTCTCGCAATTTCAGCATTATATGTAATAGTAATATTGTTTATTTAATTGAAATTTTTTAATTTTTTTAATTAGAGATATGAAAAAATTTTGTATAAATATAATGACAGAAATCTTAAGATATCTACCACTGACAGCGGAAGAGCAAGAGATGTATTATGTACATCCGAAGTATAACTTATATGCTGGAAATGCATTAGGTTCTGTTATCAACATAGCAACCAAAAGAGCTATTGGCGTACCAACTCCTGCTGGGATGTTAATTTCAGTAAATGGTGCAGAAAGAATCGAAATGTTTAGAAAAGATTTTATTTATACTTTGTTTGTCGGAGATATTCCAGAAGGACAGCGAGTATATAAGGCAAATAGCGCAGTTGCTGATGATAATATCGAAAATTTAGGTTTACAAAACGAATTTCAACCCCATCCAATCTTTGACCTATACGAAGCAAATGATAAGGGAATTATTAGACACAGAAAAACAAAAAATGTTATTGGAAGTTTGAATAATAGTAGATATCTTGATGTTAATGTACGTGGATCAAACACTAATCAAATCCATTACAAGTCTCATAGATTTATTTACGAAACTTTTAATGGCGCTATTCCAGCTGGTTTAGTTATCGATCATATTAATAAAATTAAAACTGATAATTGTCTTGGAAATTTAGATTTGGTTACACAACAAGAAAACATAAATCGTGGAATTGGTGGTGGTAATAATTTTAAATATCCTGCTAAACAAATAATTTCAATAAATCTGGAAACGTCTGAAGAAATGAAATTTAAATCGATAACAGCTGCTGGAAAATGTCATAAAATTTGTTGCCAATCGATAAAAGATGTTGCTAGTGGCAGAACAAAATCAGCAACTTCTATGATAACATTTGATCAGTTTAGTTTCAGATACGATAATTAATAATATTTTCTATATCATTTCGAGAAAGACAATTATGACCAAATTCCATTATGTGTTCGCGATTTAATCGTAACGTTATTATTTTATTTGTCTCAAGTTTTATTTTATCCGCTTCTGTTAACAAAAATTTATCATATTCGCCCAATGTTATCATAACATCAACGAAATGAAAATTATATCCCAGCAAGCAATTTCGAACTGCTTCGGCTAATTCATTTTTGTTTAGTATATTAACTCGACAATGATATTTTATTTCCATATTATATATTAATTAGATAAAAAGATTATTATCATAATGAGCTTAATCGAGAGACTGGCTCAACTTTACTCGGAAGATTTTGTTCCAGTTCCTAATGTCACATTAAAAAATATTACCGACGATAGATTTGCTGATTATACTGAAAAAGACATTTTGTATAACTATGACGATGACGAAGATGATGTTGTTGTTAGCAAAAAACATTTAAGTAGACCAACAACTGGTCGATATGATGTTAAGTACCACATTGCCAAAAAAATATTAAAATTTAATTTTAACGTTGCCGAGCATCAAATATTTTGGCAACTTATAAGGCCCTTTCTAAACGTAAAAGTACCGGGACAACAAAGAAACATAAAATACGATTTTATTTTTGTTAAAATATTTAATTTAATGCCAGTCGATGATGCGAGAAAATTACACTTAATTTCTTTATGTAAACCAGTAAAATGTAGGTCAGTGCTAATAAAATACGAGCAAATTTATAATAATATTATTCAGTCGCAGTCGATGCAATCGACTTAGTTGGTACCCAACTATTAAATTTATCGCTATATCCGCGCCATTTAACTAAACTTTTGTTGCCGCACTTTTTAATAACTTTTTCAATAACAAATATATCTTGTTCTGTTTTCTGAAGTTCTTGTTCGTAAAAACTGTCAGTTATAGGTTCACCTAGCAAATCTTTCAACGAATATGTAACTGGTATTGTTAAAAGTACTTTATCAACAACAAATTCTTCTTCGCTCCAGTTCGGAGTAAATCCCTTTTCAAACGTTTTTTTCGTCAATGAAATTCTAACTTTATCGCCAACTTTAAATTTATGTCTTCGGTACATATTTTCGTTAGCTAGTATTGGATTTGCAATCGCGTCATTTGGTGACATTCTAATGGTTCGGTGTTTCGTGTTATTATATTCGTCAACAATTTTCTGTAAATTGTCGATGTATTTATTCGTGTTTTTGGCTGTCAAATACTTATGAATTTTTTCGTTAAGCGTGCGATTAAATCGCTCGACAATGACGCTTTTCCCCTCATTTCCAGTAACGTATTTTTTAATGTTATTTTGTTCCGAAAACTGCTCGAACTTTTTGTTAAAAAACTCTGCTCCGTGATCGGTCCAGATTCTATTCGGCTTTCTTTCTGTAGTTGTTATTATGTGCTTTTGCGCGTCAATCATCGATGTCCCTGTTTTATCCGAAACCGGTACACTAAATGCATATTTACTAAAAACATCGACAACATTGAACAAGTATTTCTTTGGAGCGCCATCAGCGCCAACGTTAAATTGAGCTAGATTTGACATATCAACTAAATCTATCGCCCAAATGTCATCAACGGCATTTGCTACAACCTTGCGTCGCGGAAACTTTTTTTTTTAGGTTTATGTAGTTCGACTGCAAGCGACGTTGTCGCTGGGTCATCATATAAGTCTCTTCCGAGTCCAAGTTTATATTTTGCTCCAATAATACCCTGTACCAGCCTTCGGTCAACACGCTCTCGCATATTTACTGGTTTCATTTCACGAAGTTCTTCTAACATCACTTTGTCGCAGCTGTGTTTTGTTTCGCCACTAGGTTGCTCAATATCTCTGTAGCAGATATCATGACGCATTGCTATTGCGTCAACCTGATTGTAAGGCTCCTGTCCTGGCAGCGGATTATCATTTTCGTCAAGTTGCTCATCAAGCGGATTCCACGGGCCGGTATATTTATGGCCTGGTGGTGTCCAACCACCTTTCGGTTTCGGCAGTTTGCCAATTAATTTATGTATATCTATGCCCGCTCCAATTATTTCTCTGTTATTGCATTTCTGGCAATATGTAACAATTTTATTTTGCTCGAGACATCAATCTCTATCGGCGTCGCAGTTGCACGTCATTATTTATTTAGTCGTCTACTAAAATAACGTCAGGACAACCAGCCCCGGACTTTGTTGCTGGCAAAAACATACTTTTTCTTTTTCCACAAATTGCGCAAATACTTTTCTGCATTATTCTATTATTCTTCGTTTTTTCCGTTTTTTCGTCTTTATTTTCTGTTTTAGTTTTACACTTAAGACAATATGTTGACATTGTTATATTTGTAAGTTTATATAAAATTAATCGCGATCTCATCATTAGCGTGAGAGGGTTGTTTGTCAAATTGCAAAATAAATTTTAAAAAATCTGGATTTTTGGTCATCTGTTTAATGAACATTATGCAATAATATCCACAAGCGGAAGTTCCAACTGGTTGAATCTGATTAGAAGAATAATTTATTATTTTGTTTTTACTCATATATCTTTTTACCTCGTCACTTGGTGGAATTCCGAACGAGTCGAAATAATTGTTATCAAAAACAGCTACCCAATGTGTACCAGATCCGTCATTAAAATCTTGCATATTTATAACACAAGAACCCGGCGATGATGTCGCTGACGATGCAATCGACGCAAGTTCATCTTTAGAATAAACTCCGTGAAAATTTTTTTCCTTTTTTAAGTTCTTCAAGTATATCAAAATTACTTAACGCAGGCGACGAAGTCGGCCGCGACTTTATCTCCTTGTTCCTGGCAGCATTAGTCCTCTTCCTCGTCCTAAAAGACCCGGCAATAGACTTCCCGCTAATCCTGCCAGTAATGGGGCTATTGGAAGAAATCCACCTTGTGTCTTTTTTTTCGTCGTCGTTTTTCTTTTCGTCGTTGTCTTTTTTCGCACAGTTTTTCGTTTAGGCATTATATTTAATCTTTAGACAAAAATTTTCTTTATTCCACTACCTTTAACTGCCTTTTCTGATGCGCCAGATACTGCCCCAGACGCTGCTGCTAGCCCTAATGTACCCAACACTGGCAAAATTTTAGGCAGTAATGTTTTGGCTATTACTGATAGTGCCGGACCGAAGAAACCGCCATGTTTTGACATCGCAGTTATTTGTGCAGCGCTTAAATTTAAAACGAAAGGTTTTTTACGATCGTATTTATTTGCTTGATTTTTGGTTAGCAATAATTTTGTTAAAGTCCCCAAAGCACTCGGGTTGACCTTCAATGAAACCGGCCTCCGCTTCGCAACAGCAGTTGCTAATTTTTTAACTTGGCCATCAGTTAAATGTATTTCTTTTATAATATATTTTGTCATCTTATATAACGATTACAGATTAAACTTGTATTGTCATTTTACCTCCAATGGAGTCGATTGTAACAGATCTGTCGCTTAACACTAATGCAATGCATATACGTTTAATGCCGCTGCTGGAGCGGTTCCGAGCGTCCAAGTGATTTCAATATCAGCTGTGCTGTCCACAGCTCGCTCGCTATGTTTACTAACATCAAAGTAAAATATCGGATAAAGTGTACGAAATTCCTCTACTGATATCTGAGTCCCATCGCCAGTATCTTGATATTTCTGCATTGAGTCGAGCAGGTTCATGTAAGGTCTAGTAATGTTTTTATTAGCGTCATCTGCAAAATTGCATTCAATCGCTCGTTCTGGGTATTGCTTTGAATTTATTCTGGCATATATTCGTCTGACATTAGCGTTATCAAATATTGCATTATTTTGTAGTTGGCTTCCACGTCGAGCTTGTTGCTGGAATACAACGAATAACTGACGCGGTAGCTGTTCACTCGATGTTGTTGTGACTCGCCACGTGTAGTCGGTGGTATTCGGAACTGCTGTTTGATATATTTTATGTTGCTGAAAATGAATTTTATTGGTGCGTTTTTCCAGCATACTATCTAATTCTAACATTTTAGTGACTGACGGAGTTATTCGTGGCATCCACAGCGCAAGTTTGTTTATGACAAATTGTACATCAGCCCCAACAGATCTGAACAGGCAATCATTTTGTTCTGCTCGATCTAAAATAAGCGTATGTTTAACTCCACGAAATACTTTATTATAGTCTCTGCAAAAGCCAAGTATTGTACTTAATGGCAGCATCATTGTAATTTGATGCGATACTGCTGCAAGTGCTTTTCTCTTAGCATAACCTTCATTATAATGTACAGTTTTAAAACCTGATATATGACTGTTAACTAAATTTAACATTGCAGCACCGTCTGCAGCTGCTCCTGGCGGTGTTATATTAAGATTATCGCAAGCAGCAGTAAGTGAGACTCTTGTAGCGTCTGCATTAGCGTCCGCAGCTGGTGCGACTATATTAAAATTGGCAGCATTAGCAATAAGAAAATTTCTCACATTTGCAGCACTTCCATCAGCATTAGCTCCAGCTGCAACTGCCGTCCTTGGTATAAATTCTCTAGATGTTGCTGTAGCATTTCCAGTATCTTTAAACCACATCATATTAGTTGCAGTTGATTTGGAGTAATCGTCGGAAAACGAAACAATATTTAAGATTGTACTTGCAACTTGTAAGTGACTTGAAATATCTTCGACAGTTTGATTAGCCAGCTGATATCGAGCACTTCTAAATAAACACCAACCATTGTTTACAAGAGCTACTTCTACGTTAGCTGCAATTTCGCCAGGTGGAACAGCTGTTGTCATAATCCGACCACGAACTTCTAACATTGCTTTGTGAGGCAGTAGAAATACGTCCTCATCTCGTGTATTAAATGTTCTAACGCCAGTTTTATTAGGTTCGTTAGAATTTTCATCAAGATATTCAACATACTCAAATTCTGTTACTGCGTCGTCTGAGTCATAAGTTTCTGCAAAATCGAGATAATTTTTCACAGACATTTTTTATTTTATTAGGTTATATAAAATTATTGCGGCGTTGTAACTTTAGATATTAAATTTTGTATAATCTGCTCGCCCTTTGGTGATAAAAGTTTTTTTGTTGTTGTTATCATCGCGCGTTGGGTTTCTTTTGTTGGTGCGATTTCTGAAATAACTTGCTTGATTGACAGTGCTGCATGCGCCTTAGGTTCGCCTTTTATTTTATCAGGTATTTTTTGTCCCACTGCAGTTCCAGCAGCAGATGCAGCTCCAGTTGCAAAAGCTTTACCCGCGTCAAGTGCAATTGGCGCAACTTTACGAGATAATCCAAGGATATTTTCAACAATTTTAGTAAATATATTTCCGAAAAATCCTCCTACTATTTTTCTTCTGTAAACTTTTTTCTGTTTCATTATATCTGAGGTTGTATAATTTTGTTGTCAAATCTTTCAAAAATATATGTTTACTGTTGTTCGCCTACGCAACGCGTAGGTGCACGTAATAAGTAACGACTTCGTTATTAAAATCCAACTGTCTTCCAGATTGGTCTGTCAATTGCATATTTACTTCTGTTATTTGGTTTTCAACGTTTAGCGGATAATAAATAATATGACGCGGACTGATTTGCATGAGAGAACCTGGTGGAACTTCTGGTGAAAAACTGTATATAGTTTGCCCTTTGCTGCCTTTGGCTGAATAAGAACAAGACGCGATCGAACAATTTACCAATATCGTGTTAACTTCGGTTATATTTACTGGCAATTCACCATCAAACGTAATAGGCGTTTTAAGAGGAGAAATAGCAAAATATGCATCGTTTGTAAACCCTATCATTTGTGCTATACTTTTTGATGGAAAACTAACTGACGCATCTTTTAATGTTATTCTAGCTCGCAACGTATTATAATTTGGTGCCAGCTCAAAATCGTCTGCATTACCATCATTTTTTGCTATAATTTCTTTTATCGTTTTATTTAGATCAGTTATGTTGTAAACTCCTTGTGGAATTTTAATTTTTAACCATTTTCTATCTGTAGAAGATTGTGAATTATAAGAAAACTCAAGCTCATCATTGATACCAGTCTTAATGTTTGCCATGGCATTCCAACAAGTACATGAAATTAATCCAATTTCGTATTGTTTTTCACGATCTAGTTCTATTGGTGGAATATACTTCACTGAAAAGTTTGCGCTATCTTTATCAGATTGACTAGAGTCGAGTAATAATGTTGCTGACATTTATTATTATATTTTTATAAAATTAAGTCGCCGCGATTAAGTCGCGGTGCAAAGTATCGTATTCGTCAGATGCTAATAAATTTCTCGATCTCAAATTATCAAGTATGTCGATGATTTCATTGTCGATTTCAGCACCAACATTTCCTACTTCTTTTGATGATATCAGTAGCATTAATCTGCCGATCATTTCAGTAACTGATGCGAATATTCTGACTCCAGTTCCTGTTTTCTTTCTATATTCTTCTAAAAGTTTTTAAAACGTATAATCATCATAATGTTTAAATAATTATTCAAAAGTATATCCCTGATCAGCATATTTTTTATCTCTAAATTTTGTTGCAGTATTTTTAAAAACAGTAGTGATAGTGTTATTTCTTGCTCTTTTAAAAATTTCTTCAATATTTTCCATTGGAGTTGTACTAATTTCTTTATAAGTTCCTTTACCTTTTTCTATGATAATTTTTAATTTTTCAATGAGATTATCGTATTTATCTTTTTCCCAATTATGAATATTATCAACGTCAGAAATATTATTTTCTTTCATAAAATTTAAATATTCTTCATCTGTTATTTCGTTTCTTACTTTTTCTTTGTACTCGCCACGATATCTTTTATCTGCTGCGGCTGATTCTTGTAAATCTTCAGTTATTATAGAAGATGGTGGTTCATATGCAGTTGCTTCTGATCCTTCATCTAATAATTTTGCTTCATTAACTAAGCCACTAAGGTGACTATCACTACGGTATTGTTTATCTCTGATATTATTAATAGCTTCAGTATAAAGATCAGCGATAATTCCATGTCGATATAATTTAATTTCGTCATGATAATTTCTATTTTCTAAAACTACATTATCCAAATGCTTTTTACTCTCTTCACTTAATTTTTCTAATTTTGCAATTTTTTCATCGGCTTTAAAATCATCTTTGCCAATATTATGTATTCTCACGTTTTTAAATTCACTATATTTATTGTTAAAATCTTTGTATTCGTTGTCTTTTATTTTGCTATTTATATTTTCTAAATAATATTCAAATCTTCTTTTATATTCTTTCTCTCTTCGAAGTTCTTCTTCATGTTCTAAACGTCTCTCGATTGGTCTAATCACTGTTGCAGCTGCTAATCTTTGTTCAAGTTCCAGCGGATTATTTATAAGCCGATCTATTTCAGCTTGTCTCGCAGCAGGATCAGCTATATTTGCTACAAGCGCCTCAGCTAATCTTCTTTTTTCCACATCAGATCGCTCAATAATTCTTCCAGCAGCTGCTTCTTGTTGTTCTTTAACTAGTCCAATCAAACCTTTTTCTTGTAATTTTTTAGCTTCTTCTTCTGATAGTGGTTTAGTTTCAGGTTGCTTTCCAAGTAAAGCCTCAGTAACTGGTTTGAGAACTCTAGCTGCTGTTTCTGCTGCAGTAACTTGGCCACGTCTAGCTTGCTGTACTAGCTGTTTAAATTTTGCCTGAGACTGCGCAAGTTTTTTTAGATTTTCGATATGTTTTCTGTACTTTGCTTGTTTTTCCATTAATTATATACTATTTTCTATAAAAATTATTGTAGATAGTTTTCAATACAACATCGAAACATTTTATTCTTATCATTCGTTAACTTATCGAACAAAAAGAAATCATATTTATTTGCTGTTGCTTGACGGTACAGTTCAATAAATTTATCTTTTGTTACGTCGCCGCATTGTTCGTTCGCGATATTTCTAACGTCAACATTGTCAAGTCCTGGAAATAATATAAAACAGCCAGTATTTCGCCTAATAAATCTGTCAACATTATAATATCCTTGAGCGAGATAAATGGAATTACATTTCTTATTTCGCGACAGTGAAAAATACGATCTGATTTTATTCATTTCCTCGTTGTTTAGCGGAATATCATCAAAAACAACTATTTTGTGTTCGGACGAATCGAGTTGATTAACTGGAACAAGTTCTTCCGGTTGTTTGATAATAAAGAAATCTTCGCCAGATTCAAGATCGTCACGAAGTTTGTCATTATAATTGTTAAGTAGCTCGTACTTATCTTGCTGCGGATTAATTGTGTAAATATAAACGCGATCGTAGTTAAAATTATCTCCTAAAAGTAAATTCATAAGCAAATTTGTTTTGCCCGATCCAGTTCTACCAACTATAAGATAATGACAATCTGGAAGTTCATTGTTATGTTTATGTTTCACCAACCGCTCTGTATCAAAGTTTAATATGGACGATTTTGCCATTATATAATTTTATGGTATATAATTTTGTCAAGCAGTAAATAAATAATGAGTTTTTATTCAAAATTTGGAACATTAGTAGGAGATTCAACAACTGCTCAGCAAGGTGACTTATCTAAGTATGCAACTCTTGATCAGCTCAAAAATGAAATTACTAATTTATTAAATATCACAAGTGTCGATCAAAACGAAGTTGTTATTTTCCAAGATAAAGAAGGACGATTAAAAACGAGTAATATACAACTATCAGATGTTCTTGTACGAATTCCCGCCGCGGCTGTCAATAATATAGTTATTTTTGCTGACCAAGGTAAAATACAAGATTCGGGTAAATCGGTTAACGACTATGTTAGGAAAGCTGGCGATGTATTTACTGGTGACATTGTTATGTCAGGAAAAAAATTACATATCTGGGAAATCCAACCGCAGAATCAGATGCAGCAACAAAAAAATACGTCGATGATCAAGAATCCAAGTACGTGTCAGTTCGCGGTGGTATAATGCGTGCATTTCTCGACATGAACAACAACGGTATTAATAATTTCAGAACACCAGAAACAGATTTCGACGCCGCAACTAAAAAATACGTCGACGATAAGGAAATTCCAATAACGACTTCGTTAACGACAATTAATGATGGAATTGCTGCATTTAGAGCTGATTATATTAATCATGTACAAACATTTCTAAATTTTCATAGAAATGTAAACAGATCTATTAATGACTTTTTTGGAACTCCGCCAACTGTTATTATTAATCTCGCTGACATTAACACAAGACTCAACGATATCATTAGTGGTATTCCTAACATTATTCAAAAAACTAATCTCGTTAAAATTCCTCAGAAGCAGATCATTAATATCGTGTACACAGTCGCATCAGGAAAGGCAACATGGTCGCAGGAAAATAACACTTTTAAACACACTGCAGAGGTTACTGGTGTATACAGATTATCTGTATTTAGTAGTGCAAAATTCAATATATTTACCACATTTCCATGGCGTCATTCAACCGATGATTTTTCTGGAATTGTGTCTATAGTGTTAAATAAAGATGTCGAGGAAACGTTTATGCTAATAGCGAATGATAAAAAGTTAACCGCAGCGACTTATTGGTGGTGTATTGAGTTTGTAGCTGAAACTCCCGAATTAGTTACTTAAATAACGATGTAAAATATGTAAACAAATATTATATAATGAAAAAAATATAGTCGATTTTAATCATATTTCAGAAAACATTCCGAAACAAGATGTTGACGCTCTAATGCAATATTACAGATACTATCATAAAAATCTTTGGTGCGTCAAAAAATGTTACAAATACTATGCAAAAATACTGCGAGTGATATCATATCTACCGCTGCTAATGACCGGTTCTGGTATAATTTCAAGTGGCGCATCATTAAATCCGTTTTTGTTAATAATATCTGGTGTCGGTGTTTCTCTTGCAGCAGCTTGTAAAAAAGTTGAGCCTCGACTCGCGACTAAAAAAAATGCTTGCAAAACAGCAAGTGTCACCTATAAAAAATTACTTGATCAGATTCGATCTTATTTGCGTGGTATAAAATATGATATGGACGACTTAATACGCGAGTTCAGCATTATTGATAGCATGTTAACAGATATTCTGCCAATGAGAGTCAGCAAATACGAAAAAGATTATAATAAAAAGTAGACGTTTAATTTTGTGTGGCTTTAGAAATATCCTTATCAAATAATATATCAACCATATTATCGATAAATGTCATCACATCATCTGCCCAACCCGTTATTCTCATATCATTTTCAGTCGCGAATAACCATACTGACCCATATTTCGGCGATATATGATAGCCTACATTTTTAATACAATCGCTTATTATTTTAGGTTTTATACCAGTATATGCTGACGCTGCTTTGATTGAATTAAATCTTTTACAAAATCTATTTGTTAGATCAAATCCAACATGTCTTATTGAATAACAGAAGGACATTATATATATTTCATTTGTTTAATATAACATTTTGACTAATAAGTACGTAGTAGTAAAGAGTAATTGATGTATCCTAGCTCAGAGACACCTCGGCCCCAAAGCGTTGTATGTTAACATTTTTGTCAGAAAATGTGTTAGCATTTTGAGCTAAAAAGGACTGCTGACAAAAATGTTAACATACAACGTTTTGGGGGGCCGGGGGGTCTCTGAGAAAGGATCATCAATTACTCTTTACTACTAAACTGACAAAGATAGGACCATGAAAATCAAATTAGTACAGCATTTATTTAGTTAAGTGTATACTCGACGATTTCCACTAGATTGTTCAGATCTTACATATCATTGTTCGTATTATTCTTTGAGCTTCTTCAAGTTTTGAAATTTACGATTATATTGGAAACAGCATCCAAGATGATAGAAGGTACAAACCAACGTTATGAACTGACAAATTGGAAAATATTTTTCCCAGTACGATCCCGTTACTTCTAAACTGTTGGCTAATTGTTTAGTAGATAAGTACAGAAATTCAATTTCATTCTTTCATGGTTGTATCATTATATATATATATATATATATATATATATATATATATATATATATATAATTTTCACTCCCTCAGATTATTTGAAAGGATTTGGTTTAACTGAAGTATTTCTGTATCTGACTGAACAGAAATAAATTTTGCAAAGACGTAAGATCCTACAATAAGCTGTATACTATGTAACTCAATAGCCCGTACTATAGGTCAGTATTCGTCTGTTTGTCTAATTGTATCTTCCTTCATCGCTTCATTAAGTTAGGCATATCGTCATTATCAGTATTGATCTTGTAGTCTATTTATGTTTCGTCGTCTTATTCATCGTTATCAGCTTTTCTTCTTCTTCTTCTTCTTCTTCTTCTTCTTCTTCTTCTTCTTATTATTATTATTATTATTATTATTATTATTATTATCATTATTATTATTATTATTATTATTATTATTATTATTATTATTATTATTATTGTTATTATTATTATTATTATTATTATTATTATTATTATTATTATTATTTTTAGCTTAGAGATAGAGAAAAGGGAAGGGAAACCGCCAGTTCACCTGGTTTTACGATCCGGACCATTTCATGAAGAGCGCTACAAGGTATATGTCCTTCACCAAACCCGGCACTCACGGTCAGCAGGTCATACGTATCTGAAATACATTACATTCCTTAATGGACGGACACTCTGGCGGAGGTGTGATGTCATATGGTAGTGGTTTAGTTTATTATAAAGAAATTGGAAGGCGATTCATTATAACTACATACGATATATTATAATAATAAGTAAATATTCCACAAAGTCCTCTACTCTGGTTGCTTGTGCAGCTGTTTTTCTCTCATGTAGAAAGAATCTGTGGCGACGCAGACAGACACTAAATTGCGGAAACGTATGACAAGAGGGTTAACGCTTGGCGTAGGCCAGCATGCGAACTCACAGTTGTCTTTACTGAGATTGACTGCCGTCACAGTAAGTTGTAGTAGGTCATAACGCGGCCTAACAGACATTTTAATGGACATCTAACAAGGGCTCAAATTTTGAGGCAGCTAAGTACGAAAAGTCGAGCTCAACTGGGTAAGTTACCCTGCGACGCAATAGGCGCATGTCATCGAGTTTTGAGCCAGAAGTAACCTTGCGATTAATTGTGCATCCCGTACGTAAGTTTTTGGATAGGCAAGCCTCTTTATGCTTTTCATACACAACAACGACCTTGGTAACCTCAAAACTGGTGACGATTGCAGTCTCGCACATAAACCTAAGACCAGGCACGGGGTTAGTTACAACTGTAATCGTCGTAATCGATTGTAATCAATTACAGTATAGGCAGATTACTCGTAATCGTAATTGTAATCATTGATTTCAGAAATTCTATAATCGTAATCGTAATCATAATTGTCCTTCATTGACAATGTAATCGCACAGTGTAATCATGATCACAAATGATTACAACCAAATCATCACCAATTATAGTCTGAATAATTGTAAGAATAATAAAAGTTTACATAAACAGAAGACCATAAATGTTGACTATTACGATAAAGAATGCGTAATTTGAGGTGGCTAAAATGCAAGCTAATTTTTCTAAAACTATACTGTGTCTAATAAGTTTAGGTAACTATTTGTTAATTCAAAAATTCATGTTCAATTAGCAACTCTTTCATCAGAGTATAAGTTAGCAGTGAAGTAGATTTAAACTAAATGCATTTTACTTAGCTACTGGGCAGAATTATATAGAAAACAGGTACTTTACTTGGCTTCTGAGCGGAATGCCAAGTTTATACAGCTTAGGTGAGAAGTTTAGAATGCCCATATAAAAAGAAATGTTGTTTAGCTCTTGGTCATTGTTCATTGTAAAGTCAATTATTCAACATGCATTCTCCAGTGTTCAACCACTTCGGGCCGTTAAAGTCCAAAGACAAGCCAGCACTTTTTAAAGCTGCTTGCAAATATTGCTCTACAGAAGTTGCTGTGTAAGGCAAAATAACGTCCAACCTCATTACACACCTAAAGGTAAGTTGTTACATTCCATCATTTTCAAGCTTGTCAATAACCAATTTTATAAGAGGCACTTGAAGAAGCATGTGACAGGTATGACTGGTGGTACTGGGCTGTTTTTCATGCAATTATTAAACTATCAACAAATGATGACACCAACGTAAGTGGGTAGACACAATAGTTGACATACGCGTGCCCTCATTTTGTCAAAGCTATAAGGTAATATATGCCAGTAATTAACTAGACAACTTTAAAAAAGGTTCTTCTTGTCTTAAGAATAGACTTATCTTAAAGTCAGCATACAATCTGACAGATACAAACTTTGAACGCTTAATGTTTATTCGTTGTAACTATAGTAACAACTAAAATTGTTGATATGAATGTGATGCTGAAGTTGTGCTCATTTGGCATAAACATTTTTATAGAATCAAAATTGTTTGGTATTCAGTTATACAATGTATGATATCTGCCCAGAACACACTAAAAAAATATAAAATGCAATACCAAGCAGTCGTAATCGTCCCCCTGTAATCGTAATCATAATCATGGTTTCCAGATAAAATGTAATCGTAATCATAACCTTAATCAGCGATGCCGAACAACCTGTTATCGTAATCATAATCATGGTTTCCAGATAAAGTGTAATCGTATTCGTAACTTTAATCAGCGATGCCGAAGAACCTGCTATCGTAATCATAATTGTAATCGAGCTTCTGTAATCGACCCCGTACCTGCCTAAGACGAATGATGGGTGCCGAGCCTTGCTCCTCAAAGTGTTTCACCACCACTCGAAAATGAGAGGGTGTCAGGCGCTTGCAAATGTTTACTTTTTAAATTATACAGTGTCTGTCAGGTCTCTCTTGGGTAAAGGGCCATTAAGTGCCACCCATGTTTTAGGGTGCCCAAAGGGTTCAATGTAGGCTTGGTCAGGAAATAAGACCGGATAATAGCCTTTCATATCAATGCTAAATATGGCTTGGACGTAATAGTTTTCAAGTGCGTTCCCAGGGCCTCAGAACTTGAGCGTGTTAAAGCATGCTATCCCAAGTGGGCCTCCAACCGTTGCGTTCTTTGGCCACTATCGCGGGCGCTAAATACGCTTCATGCGAACTACGCTATGTACGTCAGAGAAACAAGAGCACGTTCTTCTTATCTCTTGGTACTTTTCCAGAGTGCGCTAGGAACAGCCATCCGGAAGTACACAATGTTTAATGGTGAGCTGTTGGTCCATTAGCAACCAAACAGCAATTGGCTTATATCAGGTGGCTTCTCAAATGGCTTTCCTGATGTCACTCCTGTAAAAGTAACCTGTCTAACGGCCGAAACTGGAAGTCATTAAACCAGGCGTTTCGGGTGTGGGCATTAAGCTATATTTTCTTATTGGCAAGATATTGTTATCACTGTTATGAACTTATCTCGAGTTATGTCTTTCAAAATGATATTCTAGTTAAAAATCTTTTCCAGCCTGGAAACGTCTTCTATTCTTGGCCACCATATGTTAACTATTTTCCCCCACTAAGCAATCTCATGCCACACGCTACGGTCTCCGAAACGCAGTGGAACCAAGTTGGATGGGTCAGCGTCTCCGATTGTGCAGAGTCCATGCACCATAGCGATAAGAGGATGAACGTTTCGGTAGTCAAGTCGGTCAATACCAACAAGGGCAACAGGGTGGGTTGTCATTTAAATAGTAACAACCTGGTGTGCGAGGGTATTAAGAGTATCCGTGGCTCATTCAATCGTCATTTCGGCGTCCAAAATCAGTCAGCCACCGTTTAGTGCAATGCCAGGAACGACTTTAAAGTTGCCAGTATCAACAGGTTCTTCTATTTCAATATATGTAGAGAAATCCGCTGTCCTACTGGCAACATCAAAATAATCCCTGGCCTCGGTTATAGTTTCAACCCAATGTTCGCCTACTGGAGGCACTACGAATCGAGAGACTTGAAAATGCAAGGAGGAAATTTCTTGCTGCCAGACTGGCTTAAACACTGCCAACAACTTATCCAGAAATTCATCCAGAGCTGACATGGCCTACGGTATATACTACAGTGAGTTTTCTTCAAATAGGCATTTTCTATAAATGATCATTCATTTGTTTATAACTTAGGGCCTGAATTTGTGCTGACGATGTTTTGTTTCGGATGAGGCAGTCATGTCTTCGATTTTATTTGATTGTTCCGAATGCGCGATAGCTCCTGGCGCATGTCTTACCTAAGATGTTGTTTTAGCATCGGCCCTATCTTCCCTTTACTTTTCAAGCTCTTTCAGGTCGGTTCCTAAGCAATTCAGTGACCTGACATATGAGCCTTAACTCGCAATCTTGATCATCCGACGCTAAAAGTCTGTGATCTTGATTTCATGTTCAATAAGTTTTTTTGTATGCTATTTTTGGCTCAGTTGTAAATATAAATTTTTATAACTGAAACGTAGATCTCTGACTAGCATAAAGCCGACAAAGCGTCTCTGCTCTTTAAAGGTAAATATACTTTCATCATTTTCTTTCCTTTGTGTGAAACATTACGTAGACATCCTGGCTCTTTTCAATATTATCTAGCTGGCCGCATGCTTCTTACCTTTCCTATAGATCTACTTTTAATTTGTGTTGATAATATTTTATTTTGTTTTCTCTTCTTGATGTTCTATCTTGCTGTCGGCTGCTCCCAGTTTTGATACCTTATTCATCAGCTCTTCGCATGCCCTTTATGGTAGACTGTGGAAATCACACTCGATTAAACCAGCGGACGCTACAGTATTAAATGTGTTATCCTCAGTCGATTCAAAACGTTCCGTTGCCAGTAGTATGTTGGGAAAAATGCTGACGGAGGCTTTTCTTGAAATGGGAATTTGTCATAATTCTCTCGCATTCAGTCAACCGCCTTTGAGCTCGAAAATAGTCTGAACCGCCGGGCTTACACAGTTAATGGCCACACGTGCTTAGATATACTCTCACGTCTCTTTTAAGACACCGAAGTTGAACTTTATAGTAAAATGCAGGTACTTTCACAAGTTTTGGCCAAATAAAATATTTATGCGCAGTGTCATTTTAATACAATTATCTAGATGGTCATACTAACTTTCAGTCACACAGGGGAGGGGGCTGCCCCTGGTTGATAATGATTTTCTTTTATTGCGGTTGTGGTGTTTGCTTGCATACATACCTCGTAAACGGGACTAGGAATGTCAAAATGGGATGATTGAAAATAACAGATACAAAACATATCATATATAGCGGGATGGAACTATATGAAACCAAACTAGCATATGTAAAGAGATGAAACATTTCCAAGCAAAATGAACCGATATAAAGAGTCTACACAATTTTTCTTCTTGGTAAACACAATAAAATAGAGAAGAAAAACGAGAAAATGCAATTAGATTCATACTTTCAAATTCACGTGTTATCTTACTTATGTGTATACTTACAGCTGTTGACACATGTAAATCTTGTTTTCTGATTTGTGAAATATTGACAACCAAGTCTCACTATAATGACACTCAACCAACTACAATTAACCAAATCTCATAAACCAACCCTTAACCGAATCACACCAAACAAAGCCAAATCGCACGTAACGACTATATATCATACCATTCGAAACTGCATTTATCCTATACTCACTCAATGACACAAAGCGTCCTACCTGCCTCTATATCCAGTTTTTTGTCCGATATATAGTCACAAATAATTCTTTCGTATATGCTTTTATCCCGCGCTTTGGACAGCATTCCTTCAGATGGATCTAACGCATCAATGTGCTGGAAGCCATGTTTTCTGAGCTAGAAAACAGCAATGTTGTAAAGCACACATTAGAACATCATGTAGTATACTCTCTCTCTCTCTCTCTCTCTCTCTCTCTCTCTCTCTCTCTCTCTCTCACACACACACACACACACTCACACACACACACACACACTCACACACACACACACATTAGCGACTTTTAATAGTTTCAAGTCTGTAACAAATTTTGTATTATTTTGTTGTTTTTTTCTTACAAATGCATTTCATAAAACTCCATTTCCTTGGACAATTTTTTCTTTACCTTCTAGTTTCTTGACGTAAGGTTCTGTCTGAACCAAGATAAGTACAGATTCTCATCATTGCCACCAAAATATGTATATACACAAATTTATTCCTAAAGGATCCCTTTCTTTCAATTATACTAATACTAAAGAAACACAATAGACAGGCAATACATGTAGTAAAAGGAAATAAATTAAAGCAAAGGTTTCTAAGGTTTTATTTTACTAATTTCCATCAACAGTCAAGCAGAGTGCTGTAACTTAGTAATCGAACTCTCGCCAGTTTAATTTTTGCGACAAACGCTTGATCTTTGAAATAATAAAGATATAAAAGAAACTACACCTCCTCCCCGCAGAGTCCAGTCCCGGCAGCAACATCTATAACTTTTACATCTGCTCTCTTGTCTGGAGGAAAGCTCTCAGCGGCAGAAGCAGCGGTGGTACGTGGCGAGTTGAAGACTTGGTCTGGAAGTTCCTGAGCGAAGAATTCAAAAAGCATACGGTGTATTCCAATTGAGTAAGTCAGTCATTTAAAACTTTCTGCTTCAAGAAAGAAAGAAAAAACAACAAAAGAAAGAAACAAATAAAAATGTCTTTCATGATACCATTATAGGAGTGCTACATTTTGCAAAAAGAAGAAATGACCAAGCCGTCACCGCATAACAATGCCGGAAGTAAGCAACACAAAGATTTAAACCCATAGTTTCCAGCTTTAAGTTTGATGGTGTACTATGCATGTACGTAAACCCTTGAAGAAATAACAAAACCCGTCAGCTATTCCTAACCAGATGATACATTAACATGTGGACACAACAGAGCTTAAAATAGCTTCTACTTCCTGGAGTTGTAATTGCTAGCACATACGGGCTGAAGTATTCTGATGGTTAGCAACATCTAGATACTCTGCCTATTACAATAACAATCCATCCCACACTTTTCTATTCAGCTTTAGAGTGCTGTCATATGAGCGGAAAATGCATCAAATCTATCTAACATTGACTGTACTTAAAATATGGAATGAAAGTCAATGAGTCAACAAACAAAATATCCACGAGAACAAAAGCTACGCACTACCTAATTTTTTTAACCGTCATAAATAGAAAATGCAGGCTACAATGATAATCATATCGTACAAAAATCATCATGTAATACAAAGATCGTTGCATTCGTAAAAGATGATCGTATCATACAAAGATCATCATATTGTACAACGATCGTATTGTACAAAGGTTGTCATATCGTATAAAGATCGTCATATTGTACAAAGAGTATCATATCGTCCAAACGTGTAAAAACAAATGTTTGTGTCTGTACTTAAACTACCAAACATTCATCATGTTGTACAAAGATCATCATTTGTCTTTAAATACGTTACCCGATCATAATACTTTAGAAGAACTACAACCTAGCAAATTCAGCCCAGCCATATTAAAACATTTTGTATAAAAAAAATCAAAAAAATTTACCTGCCCGCCTAAATCTGCAGTTAGAATAGAGTTGATCTCATCTTGATAACTAGACTTGTCATAATCTCCCTTGTCATCAATCTTGTAGTCTTGACTACAACATCTGCTCGTTCGCGAGCGACACGTCACTCATTTCTACAGAGAAGCCTTTGACAAAATCTATATCAAGCAGTTTCGGAAGTATTCTCCAACCTAGATATGTCGAAACCACAGTGTTGAAAAGGGGAATTCTTTTCTTAATCTTGAACGGCTTTGAACCGGATTTATGTCTCTGCATGCTTAAGAAAACAATACATCAACCAATCAACTATGCAAATTTCCCAGTCTGTAGAGATAGTTTACCTATCGTCAATGGAAAATCTTAATGTTTCTGATGCTTTTCAATCAGTACCCAAACATCTCCACCTTGCCATATTTTAAAGTCTTGTACACATCTTAGACGCACCCTGAAGTCTTAGTATGATAACAATGATGTCTTCTCTGGTATGCGAAATGATCTGTACCTGTATGAACATGTTCATAAAATTGCTAAGTATAATCATAAACATGACATAATTTTATATGATACTATGTCGGGAAATATACAACACAGGTAATCATTTTCTATAATTATCGTGTCTAAGCGTTCAATGAACACTTCGAAAATAGTTATAAATATTCTGTGTGACAAATGTAAACTAAAATTTTGTGTATGTATTTCAGTACTTTTCAACATCGGACAGTTTACCTTTAATCGTATAATGTTGACATTGGTTCGAAGTAAAATTGCATTTTTCATAGATAGTTTTGAGATGGAACACTAATGGACAAAAAGTTGTATATTGGTCTATTATGTTTAATAAATCAATCTTTAGTGCAAGGCTTGGTAAAGATGTAGCAGAAACTGGGATATATTACATTTGTAGGACTACCCAAGTAATGCTTGAGATACCATGATCATTTCTACACGGTCTCTAATGGATATGAATAACAAAGTCCAATCTGCTATATGTTAACAGGTTTACAAGCATGAACACATTCGACAATTGCTAAATGTTGAATTTTAAATGCTTGCTAAAGGACTTTCCAGCTCGATGAAAAACTCTTTTAATGTCGTAAAGAAAAACAATGACATAATTGTTCTTATTTTGTAACTGAAAAGATCGGAAGTGTCCTTTAATATCAATACAAACGTGTTCCCGCTCTAATATTTGATCTATCAAGTTTCCATTCAATGAGATATTGATAGGTAATAAAGGCAAAGTGGACTGACATATAATTTGTAAACTTTAGACAGATTTACGAACGTGGAATATTGAAGCTTAAAGAGTTATCATGAAAAGTAAAAGATTAATTAGATTTTATAGACATAATGAGAAATTTAAATGTTAGAACGAAACGCTGTGGGAGAGATCGAAATAGAACTCGAGTTGTCATGATGGAACGTCGTTTACACACACACACACACAATACAAATAAGTATACGTTTTGAAAATTATGGTCTGTTTTACTTTTAAAGGGTGCACAGTTTAAAATCATAAACAATATTATCTTTTGTGTACGTCTCACTTGAAGCAACCAAACTTAAAAAGATGTTAAAGTAGCAATTTAGAAACTTAAAACTGGAAAAGCGTGTAGGTCAAAAACAACTCACTACATATAGTATTCTTACAATGTAATTAAACAAGGTCTTTGGTATTGGCACCTTTCCTGCTGTACTAAATGTAATACACATCCTGCTTTAAAAAAAAGCTTCTCATGACAACCCAAATAAATATAGAGGTAAATCTTCAATAAGTGCAGTGTGCAGGATCTTTACAAAATACTTAATTAACACTTAAAATTCTTTGCGGACGAAAAGAAAATGATCTATGAATCATAAGCGAAATTATGTTCAGGATTCTCTACATCTGACAATTCATTTTGCAATCATTAGCACAAAAATATATTTCAAGGGCTAGAAATAGTTTTATTGCTAATTTATGATACTTTATATACTATTGACATGAAAAACTGCAGTTACATTTCACAGGACACATACAAATCGCGAGAACTTTTTGTAATGCTACTGCAAGGAAAGTCAACCTTGAAAAACAAAGACTATTGTATCTAGAAAAGGTAGCCCACTGAAGAATTATGAGAAATGGTGGTATAAAATTAATTCAGCTTTTTTGTCGTAAATGTATATGGGTTTTCTGTTTACACCAAAGTTAATGCGATCTAGAGCAATGGAAATAGTTAAAGGCAACAAAGTCTGTAGTAAGTTATCAAAGTGAATTCGGATGTTCCAATTATTTTGAAATTGTTTTGAAATAATTGATGTCCTGATAAAACTAGCAATTTTATGTCGCTGGAATTTGGAGATATGAATATTCGAATTAATTGAAAACGTACACGTCAGATTCTGAAAACGCTTCTTGAATGCACCTCAATCAGTTAGTGAACGTGGAAGACTACCTGTATTACATACTCTCGTAAACGTGTGCGAGTGGAAATTGATCGATAACCAGCTAATAGCTATATCTAGTAAACGTGTGCGAGTGGAAATTGATCGATAACCAGCTAATAGCTATATCCAGTAAACGTGTGCAAATGGAAATCAACTGATATCCAGCTAATAGCTATAAAATGCTAATAGACCTAGGTGATTGTAGTATGATAACATTGTTACGTGAAGGCTCGTACAAATGTAACAGAAGAAAAGAGTGAAGTCAACAAGCTTTGTATATTTTAACAAAAAATTTATTTCCTTAGAAAACAATATAAAAATTGGTAAATAGGACTTACGGTTTGTGAATATAATCCAAAATTTAATCCTAAGAATGAAAAATACAAGTCCTATCACTAAATAGTTCTATTAGAATCCAGGTTCGAACCTCGACGACATACAAATATGGAAGGTGATGACGTCAGATGTGGTCCATGTACGAATATCAACAATTCCTCAACTGAATCACAGTTTTTGTTTCCGAATAATTCCAGAATAAATTTCCATGAATATCTTTCAGAATTTTTTATAAGAAAGTGAACTTGTTGAGTTTCCAGGAGAATAAATTATTAAATCCAAAAAACAGATGAAAAACAAACAATCTGGCAACAATTAAAAAAACCCACCTCATTCCTTAAAGATGTTAAAATGACTCTGACAGAAAATCATTAAGAATATTAATATTCATGAGGATCTCATTAAGAATGGTCTAGTACCGATACGATTTCATTCACTTTCAGATTTTTACGTAAAAACTGCATTTATATTGGTTTTGGTCAGATGATATGTTAAGATAGTGTATATCTTTATGTGAACAGCGGAAATATGATTGAAGCGGTTGTAATAATGGTATGGAACAAGCAGAATCTCAAAGTATGAGAATATCGTCAATATAAGTAAATCATTAATGTTGAAATTATATCTACTAAGTTGTTTGTGATCATCATTCTTACAAAAGCTCATTTTGATGTCAAGAATCGCGCTGAGGAAAGACTGGAAGACTGAAATATCACCATATTGGGTAAATATCAGCATAATGACAAAGCGTCATTTTAAATTGCAAGACGTTGTCTTACTTCTGGATCATTTACAGTACGAAGATCATCGTATTGCGAATGAACTATTTACAGCATCGTCATATCCAGAAAAGTAAAGAGAAACACCTATTTACTGTCAAGCAATACCACATTATTCATTGTGTACAAGATGTTGTTTTTGTTAGAATTTAATCCATTTTCAGTAGTTATACATGGCGGCCAGTATAAATGGTAGAGGAAGAACCAGGGAAAACCCCGGAAAGAACCACTGACCAATGAGAAGCTACTGGCAAGCTTTCTCATGTACCCACATTGGCCGAGCCTGAGACTTGAACCCAGGCAGACAGAGCTGAGATTGTGCCTGACAATTCTTTTGCTTCAAGGAAAATGTGGCTTGACCTTTGTCCCATATGATGAGTGTAAGAAAATAGGAGAGATGTATTTAATCATTTACCACCTCGTGCACAATAAAATAATTTCTTATAACTATACTAACTTGTATTTTCTGTTCTGTGAGTAGATGGAAGTCTGAACAACGTCCATTTATTACGTTTGTGGAAGGATAGTTCAGTAGTTTCAAGCAACAGTCGGTATGTTATTATGTCAATAATAGTCCATTGTATTCATTATGCCAAGCAATCAAAATTTTATTCATATGTCAGCAAGCCGCATTTATTCATATGTCAAGCAATAGTCCAATTATTCATTATGTTAGCAATAGTCCATTTTATTCTTATGTCAAGCAATAGTTTTTTTATCACTAATAGCATAGGATCTTTTTAAATTGTCAAACCGAATTGATATTTCATTTTGTGTTAAGAAAACTGCATTTATTGTTTGTCAAAAATAGTCATAAGTTGTTCTTAGCCAATTAATAGTATCTTGTTATTGTGTCAAGTGACATCCATTTATTCATTGTAAAAGCATATCCATGTTAAGATTTGTCAATAGCCCATATGTTCTCATTGTCAGCATAGTCTACTGTTGTTCAACTGTCAAGCGTAGTCCATTTATTCATTGTAAAAGCAAATAATGTTATTCCTCAGTGTCGAAATTTGTTTCCACATTTTTCGAAGTATTAATAGACCTAGAACACACAGTATGATTTTCATCTCACTGTATAGTTGGCAATATTATGCAACAAGTGTAATATCAACTTCATCATGACAGGCCAAAGGCCTGTATTACCTGAATGAGAATCTGATTACTTATCCGTTTGTAATTGCTAGTCTTAATCATTAAAAAACCCAGCACTGAAAGGTATGATTTTTAGTCATTTAGAAGTAATTTGACCTGGACTTATAATAATCGAGGTACATACCTTAGTCATCTTCAGACAGTATCATGACCTGGAAGATCTTGAATCGAGGCATGATCCTTAGTATCTTCAGACAGTATCGTGACCTGGATTAGGCGAAAGCACACGTGATGGGTGGTTGTTGTTCCGTAAATAAGGTCTATGGTGCACCCGGACGCTTAACGTATACAAGGCACTCAAAATATTGACTACATCAATTAACTGTCAGAAGATTGCATCTTTAACGCAGTGGACACCTAGTGGTTAGACAGCGTCCAGTCCTTGAGCACCTGCGAGAGGTCGCGGGTTCGAACCCAAATATACCCATCTAATAATGTACTAACCAGAGGCCTCCCAAGTCGTCTCAGCATTAAGATGATTGAAAAAGATCCAAGATGCAGTAATGGCCCATACCTCGTGGGCTTCGATTCTTGTGAAAGAACATCTGTTTTGGTACAAGCTCGATATGCTCTTTTAACAGTTTGAATCTTGCAGTGACGGTAAACATTTTATTCAACTCAAAAGTTTGTCAAGTTTACCTGAACCTCAACTACTTTCAGTACAGTTTCACAAACTGCCATTCAAACCTTACGGAGTTCAATGGCTTCTTATATCTCTGAACTTGACATAATCCTTTTAAAAGAAAAGTCATGTGCACCATGGTGAAGGCAATATTGTTTCCTACTATGTAACTTACTAAAAACAACACATGATGTCCATTAAACATAATTGTTGCCCTTCATGACTTTTCCCAAAAGAATCTGAATATTCCCTTTCATTCTTCTGTACCATTAAAACTGTTAAATAGGTTTGTTGTCCCTTTCATCCTGACATATCGCTTGTTGGATGCCATTTAAAAAGAAAATAAGCAACAGCCTGACCATGCAGATGTTTTGCGTCACAAAATAAGCACAGTTTAAAGCATCTAAGTACTCGAGTCAAGTTAGTCTGTTAAATCAAATAAGAAATCTGGATCCAAATAAAACATGGACAAGCCAGTATCAGGATTTTACCATTGGTATTTCCATAATGTGTGCTTTTATTCCCTAAGTCAAATATTTTAAAGGTCATTTTTGTCAGATTTATAGCAAAATTGTTAAGGGTTGGCAGTCTGGTATTATGTAACATTTCAACATGCAACAGAGGTGTATTGTTTCAATCCTATCAACCAAGGAACATTTTCAGATAAACTGTTTGCAATCAAGGTTTTCTCTTGATTATTGTGAAAGAATGCTCAAGTATAATGCAGAAATTGGAGTTTTTTGTCAGTCTGTGTGCACTTCAATTTAAGCTGCATGTCTTGCATTGAGAGCTGCAGCCACCTGATGAAAGAGTAAAGATATTCCCCATCAGAGTTCTACAATGGAATAAAATCATCCCACTGGAATGTGAGAAAGGTTAGAATACAGGAATGCGAATATTATATTCCAAATATGAAGTGAACTGGCCATGGGGTTACTGAGCTACATGTGCTTGAAACAACTTCAACCCAAAGCTGCCTACAAGCCCCCAACCCACCTTGAACTACCCAAAGCCATCTAGGCATCACTACAAACTGCCACACTGCAGACATCTTAGCGATATGACTGAAAACTTGTTAAAGCTGCGTTAAAAATCTAGATCACACACACACACACACACACACACACACACACATTTAATTTGTCCGCAAGAGGAAGATCTTTGCATAACCCCAAACCTGTAATTTTCAATAGTCCCCGTCATAGGTTACATCACATGTGTTCTTTTTATAGGCAAGATGGGAGGTATTTTCATGTACCGTACTGCGTGCTCATAAGCAGTGTGTTTCATAGTTTCAGTACGAAACTTAAATTTTATCTATTTACATTCCAAAAGTGCCATAAAACAAGAGCAAAGTTAAAGAGAGACAGAAACAGACAGACAGGTTTGAGCCTTGGGTATACCACAAAAGAACGAAACGATTGCAGAGCATACGAATTTTATAGCAATTTTTAAACTGTGCCGAATTATTGGTATGGGGTACTTCTGCCCAGCAAGTACAGCATCTTCTTAAATTCAGCATTACATGGTGGCAAACATCACCTTCAAAAATAAATCCCGCAAAGTGTTCACAAGCTAAGCCAATTATATGCAGGAATTTCTCATTATTATGTGCAGATATCGCTCATTATCAAAATCATCTAAGATCATAATAAACAAAGCTAGACACTAAGTTTGATTAAAATCCGTTCAGAAATGAAGCGTCTATAGCGTTCACGAACTCGACCTATCACGTACATGAAAGACTCAACTTAAGCACAGTGTTTATTCACATTCTATTTTTAACAAATGTCTTTATGGTGTTTGCGAGCAGGTGCTGACGGTCAGACGCTTAACGGCGGACGATGACCAGTGTTTGAGTTTAGAGCACAAAATGTTTCAGGGTTTCTTTTGTTAAATTGATACCTCGAGAAAATGGGTCTTTGACCATTGTTAATAAGCTGATAAACGGTGTTCAAAAGTTCTGGCATTTTATTGAATAACATGCTACAAAATGTAATGCATCAAGAGAAAATTATAAAGTAGATCTCAGTGTACAGATCTGTGTGATTGCAAACATAATGTGTACAAAGATGTTTCATTTCGCCTTAGGAATAAAGAGTTCCTGTCATTAATATAAACATCGAACTTGGTTAAATAAAGCTTCCGTTTGGATTGTTTCCCATCTTACTTTATTTGTTTTGATCTGGATACGTATCAATGTTCGATCAGAGAACAAACTTATTTTAATTTTATTTTAATCAATTAAATGATTATGGTTTGGGTCACACACCACTAATGAATCATATGCTTCTACTAGAACTTTAGATTAAATGCAATACTTCAGTTGCTTTGTTGGGGTCACGTTGCCTATGATTATATCATCGAACAAGTAGAAGGAATTGCCCAATCGAAGGTATCACCAGAAAGTGTACGATGCTTGCTACTGGTGAATTTGGTCCTACATTTGATTGCGATTCATCATTTCTCATTGTAAGAGGAATGGCATGTGTTTTTACACATGATGTGTAAGAATTGTTTGTAAAATAAAAGATATCGTCCGCTTAATAATGTCATAAAATTTAATTTGCAGCGTAAATGATGTGACTTCAGTGACGGTTTAAAATTATATATTCTACTTAAGCCTTCCATGATTCATTGAAATTGCTTAAGTGTATAGAAACTTGTCTCGTGAATAAATTTAACAAATAATTTATTTCCCTAGAATACAAAGTGAAAAATGAGAAAACAAAGAATTTCCGGTATTGCGAATTAAATCCAAAAATAATCCAAGAATTAAAGACAAAAGTCCTGAATAAAACTCAGTTCAAGTCCCAAAGAGATCCAAAATTGAAGGCGATGACGTGTCTGTATTGGTCTGCGAATTGCTCATGTGTCAACAGTCTTGTTGAATTACAGAAATGTTATTCCAGGTTTGAATTCATTATAAATTCCAATGAATGTCTTTATCCAAGAATTTTGTCAGAGCAGTTTTGTATTTCCAGAGAAAATAATCACTAGAATTCAATAATTTGAAGAAAATAAAATTCAGCCCAAAACTGGTCACAACATAATACAATTTAAAGTGCTAGATGTTAAAACACGACTGGTAAAATCCTCAGTCACAAGATAATATAGTTCTCTGCTTGACCTCAGGTCAAAATTAGCATTTTCTAAAAACAACCACTATCTTATGGGAAATAACTTTCTTGAATGATCTAATGAGCTTTGTTTATTTAAAATACAATACCCTATAAAATTCACTTGGGAATCTCCAAATCCTTGACCCTGATAAACAAGTTTACGCCTTCTTGTTTACTTGAATAATAATTTGGTCAATGAGCTCATATCCACAGAGAATAATGAAGCTATTATTAGTTGTTTACATAAATGAAATAAAAATAATAAAAAAGTCAATCAGGTCAAGCAGAAATGAACTCAATCTTGGATAAGGTCAAGAACAGCAAACAATGTTACATTACAATAAAATGTAATGAAATAAAAAAAAATAAAACAGACAATTAAATTAATATACATAACAGTATATATATATATATATATATATATATATATATATATATATATATATATATATAGAGAGAGAGAGAGAGAGAGAGAGAGAGAGAGAGAGAGAGAGAGAGATATGTATGTGCTCTTTATTCAAAATATCCCATATTCAAAGCAAGCATACTGGTCATTTTTAGTCACTATCTGACCTTCACTAGAGTCGCTACAAGATTGTTAGTACACCTTCCAATGGCGTGGTGATAGGAACGATAAAAATAGACAAGAGATTCCTGACTTTCAACCTCGCGTTAGGTGATATATCCAGGTCAATTTACCTGACAAAAGATAAGTGTTGTGAATTCAGTTTGCATGAAAGACGGTTTGTCCCAGAATGAAAACACCACGATAAATATCTTCTTGATGACCCAGAGTGTGGTTTAGGAGGTCAAAGTGTCAATTATATTTGGTTGAACAAGATATACACTCAGGAAAAGTCATGAATCAAAATTTGACTATGGACATTTGCGCGAAGTTAAACAAAGTACACGAGTAACAACGTGATGCTTGTATGGAGCATCATAGTGAAGCCCTTTACGAAAATAAAAAGAAAGTTCAACACATTTTGCAAAATGCAATCCGTTGAAAAAGGCAAATATTAGCGTTGAATTCATAATCATTTTTGTTTCTTCTAAATTTCTATAAGATCTAACGGTCTCTCATACAGAAGAATTCATTAAATGTATTTTCTTTGTAAGTAAGGCACGCTGATTACTTCACCTGCAATGTTATAATTATCATTATTGAACATTTAATCTGATACCAACAATAACTAGTAGCTACAGTTGCCAATCTTTTAGACGCGGCACCTAAATTCCGTTAATGACATTAAACCAATAATAAATAAAATTGAGCAAATAATAACAAAAAGAGAAAGGAGAACGAAATTGAACTAATACGAAAGAACGAATACGAAGGATGAAAACATCATGGAAAAAAAATTTTAATATTGTCCAGTGTGTTTTAAATAAGGGTGTTGAAAATTTACCATGCTGTCTCTCATTTTCTTTTTGTTTCTTTCTAAGTCTCTTTTGATTTAGAATACATTTATACTTATGAAATTCTGCTTAAGCCAATTCGGTAATTGATTACCACCACTGACCCTTGTTGAACATCTGGGAGAATGCAGGACCATATAATAGATAAAGTCATTTACAATTTCTTCTTCTGCTTCATCAAGCTACTTAAATGGCCGCTTTCATTGTAACTAAATCACCTTTATCACCGCATAGTAATGACTGTACATTTCTGGTAGCTGATATTTTCAAGTGTGTATTTGGCACCTGCAATGGTTTTACAGGGTTGTCCTGAAGAACCACAATTTCCATGGTGATGTACACAAATGACTGTATGGGCATTTGAGAGAAACTGCACTGGATTTACGATTCGCTTACACCATAGCAATAAGACAGATCCGCTTACGAATTCACAATTTCCGGAATAAAGTAGCGTTTCTACCCTGTGTCTTTAGTTTAAGAATGCTTACATTAAGTATTCGCAAAATCCTGTTAAGTTACACGGTTTTAGGAGCACTCTTTCGGTTATGTCCATTTGAGTTCTTTTTCGGTTCCATTAAGCTCATTTTCAGCATAAATTTTCGACATTTTCTTCTTAAAATTGAATCCCGCTTGATTATATCCACCCTAGCTAGTTGTCTTTCCTTTTCTATTATTATTATTATTATTATTATTAGGTATGTCCTGTTTACTTTAGCCGTGGGGTCCCGAGTGGCCGAGTGGTCTAAAGCGCTCACCGTTACGGATCACTGCCATCTCACTTCTGTCTGCGTGGGTTCGAGTCTCGGGCTCGGCCAGTGTGGGTATGTGAGAAAGTTTGCCAGTAGCTTCTGGTGGGTCGGCGGTTCTTTCCCGGGTTTTCCCGGGTTCTTCCTCCACCATTTCTACTGGCCGCCATGTATGGCCTATCTTGTGCTGAAAAATGGCGTTAAACCCTATAACAACAACAACAACATTACCTTAGCCCTATACCCTTAGGATACCAGAACTCAATTACATGTACCTGTTTCGGCGACAAACACGTATTACGGCAGGAAAGATTAACATGCAAACTACCTAACAATTTCAAAAATAAAGTTATCTGAGTTTGGTTACTTTAGTATGTGTCTCAAAAAAAGGTGAAAAGCGTTTAAACTGTCCGACAGTAAAACTGTAATCGCATTGCCAACTTTGCCAGTGTTAATCAATCATAAACGATTAAGTGCTGACCCCTTAATAGAAAAGGTGACAGAGTATTGCAATGTGCATGACGTACATACCTTACGAAAGATGTTGAAAGCTTGTATACTCCTACAAGATGAACGAGTATATTCGAATAGCTTCACTATAAAGGTAACAGTGTCTCACCCACCGTGCTTTCTTCTCCCCTTATGTTAAGTGAATCCGTTCAAGAGGTAATTGTATGGAGTACACAGTATATGTACTGCCTTTTTTATCTTTACCTGCGGGATAGTCCGCTTCGCCCCTTGCGTAGCGTTTTCTGTGTATTGGCTTCTCCGTCTTCCAGAATTAGCTAGGATTTATTTTTGCATCCGTCGATGACACTATCATTTTCCTAAATAATCAAAGTTTGCCAGTAAGGACGGAGCAAGATATGGTTAGAAATTTATAAGTTAGGAAGATTCTTGTGCCTGGTATATATTCTTTCAGAGATGCATAATGGTTTATAAGCTGATGATAGTATTTGCATGGTAAAATTAGTTAACCTGAATGATACTATATATCCGTGTTCCTATATTTACCTGAGAAAAAGAATATGTTTCGACTGCGCCAACAAAGTAATCTTCAACAGGATGTGGGTTGCTCTCGAGCTTTCTTGTCTTGCATTTGAATGTTGTCAATATATATATATATATATATATATATATATATATATATATATATATAAAGAATTATAAATATATACCAAACAGAACAGGAAGTGCTATGCCTGGATTCTATAGAAGAATGCTTGATAATAATAGGCAGAATTAATAATTTAATACAAATAATATTATCATACAGGTTAGAGAATTTTAATTCGTACTCTACGGAGTTTCGAACCCAGGTCCGCGAGTAAACGGCACCCATCGCCTTGCCTGCACACACCAGCCCATATCCCGTCACGACTAAGCACGCATCACCAGAAATGATGGCACTGAATCGGTGTTATATGAACTCGTGTGTAGCAGACACACTCGCATGACGACCTAGTAATTAATTCTCATATATATACAGTCGTTCCAGATTCCTATGAAAGAAATCAAGGTATATAGGATTTTTTATTACAAAGAATTATAAATATATACCAAACAAAAAATTCTCAAACCTGTGTGATAATATATATATATATATATATATATATATATATATATATATATATATATATATATCTTTTTTTTTTAGGTACTGAATGAGAATTTTGAGAACCAGCACCCAGAAGATAACGCACTAGAGAGAACCAAAGACAGTAGATGGTGTGACATATCTTGTGGTGCATTTTGATCTCACAGTGAACTTTCCATTCATTCCCTGTTTACATGGTTTGAATAGCTTCATAGCTGATATGGATTCCTAAGGCCTCACAAATTGTATCAGCATATGAGTCAATAATTGAGTTATGTAATTCCTAATTGCAGAAAAACTACAATGTATTGGTAATATGTCAAACTTTATGATCAACCCTGAGTTGTAAAAGTAAGCAAAAAGATTTGGTGCATTTGAAAATTAATATTCAGACATGCAAAAGACTTCATGTGTGACTATCATATCTACTGTAAAGGCATGAAACACATTTTTCATACTCTTATTACAGGGACTAGATACACCATCATGCAGTATTGCTGTTCAATGTCAGACTGATAGGATGCTTAAGAAAAAACAAACAAGCAAAAATGAAACATATAACATTGTATTAACTAAGCTCAACATTATTATGTAAGCATCTGACTCGGTAGACCAAGCACCTGTCAACTTGTTACTATTTAGCAATTATACACTTTAATTGATACACATATTCATGAGAAATCCTCATCTGTGTGAAAACCACGATGATCAGAATACACGTCTAAAATTTCACGTACTACATAGGTTGTGAAGTAAATGTCCAGCAAATAAAGAGAAGGAGCAAAGGCATTGCAAACTTTCATGTACTTGGCAGCATTCATACATGACACTCATGCAAGAAAATGAGTTGACTTTTTCAATGTTACTTATGCATAAGTCCATTTTTAAAATGTTGGTAAACACATTTAAGCTATGCACAGATAATGTCACATTTCAAGAAATAGAAGTATTGTTAATTTTGCTGAACACATTCTTTTTTTCTCTTTTCTTCAGAACAATAAAGAGACGAGTAGTTATGACATGGAGAAAGAGGAACTTTCTAGAGCCATAAAAAAAACTGCGGAACCACAGTGTGGAGGTGGACACTATTATTACAGACAGGCTTGTTCAGATACAGAAATGGATCAGAGAGAATATGAGAGCCACACACTATTATGATGTGTGACATGTAGCCAAGGGTATGTAGATATTGCAATTTTTACTACACTGAATGATACCATTTGATAAAACTTGTATACCAGCACATATAGTAATATAACAGTTCTATGTTTAAAGTTATATTAAAGCTGGACAGTGAACATATCACTAGGAATACAATCAGCCCCCTCCTCCCCAGCCCTGTACATATACACACAGAATGGAGAAACTAACTAAAGCAAAGCAACTCGAACTTGAAAGACTTTAATCAAAACAAAGCTAATACAGAGTATTTTTTGGAGCACATATTCAAAATCATATCGCAACAAAAATTATTATTATTATTATTATTATTATTATTATTATTATTATTCATTCATTCATTAAACTATTATTTATATATATGTTAAATTGAATACTAATTAAGTCTTGTTTCCAATTCCATTAATTCTCTTTGGTAAACTGTCAGTATGAATATTGGCAGTGGATGACATTTTTCAGTTTCTTGAATTATTCGGGTAACAATTTTTTTTTCAGACTATGCTGAAGAATTGATGGCAGTGCTAGAGGAAGTGGTGAGGAAGCCGGAGACAGTTGATAGACAGTTATTGCCACCTCTATGCAGCCATGTATCTATTATGACTGAAAATAGAATATACAGCAAATTTTTAAACTTGAATAAAGTTATGTTATTTCATGTATCCCAGTTTTCTGTTACTTATTTCATTTTTTCAGAGTCAATGCCTTTAGCATAAAATTAGATTTTACTACAACCAGTGTTAGGAAGCTAAATGAATCAAATGTGAACATGAACAGACAGCAATATGTTTTTAATGTCATAGTATAGAATCTGTTCAAAAAATGAAATTACAGGGGATTAAAGAATTTTTCATGAGAATTTCCAAGATAATGGACGAATGATCTAAGCATGATCTATTATCAAAATGAAATGTTTGGGTAAAAATTCCACACTCAAGTAAAGTGATAGTACTGATACATTTTGTTAATAAAGGAGGGATTTTATGAAAAGGAATTTTAAGCATAATTTTCACATGCGTATAAAGCAATCACTTGTCCCAAAATTGACCCTGATAGTGGCACCATAACTACTGTAAGAATATTTTTCCTACAAGTGTTCATGTACTCGGACAGGATTTCCTTGCAATTTCCATATTGCTGATTGTAGGCACAGTATGCTGCTTCCAGGACATATTCATCCAAGCAAACTGTATGAAATCTTGGATGATCAATGATACAATCCACCTTGACCTCCTCAGTCTTATTCAAATCATAATCTCTTTACAACATCTACACTTCTCGACTATTTCTTTACTGCTGCAATTTCCACAGGTACATTAATATACATGGTAAATAACTCCATCATTCATTATTGTGTTAGAAAGCAAACTTGTGGGTAAAATGTATGAGAAGTTCTTGCATGTTAAAGTATGATATATATGTATATGTGATGCATGGTCAGACTTTTGTTCTTCCTCTTTTTGTACCACAATAACATAACAATAATCAGCAGTGTATTATTGATATTATTATTATTATTATTCTCGAGATTTGTTTTCCCATAAATCTGCATACTTCCTTTGCCACTAGCAGTATACACCTAGACCCACAGAGAAAATATATGCTTGCTGAACATCTGGATACACCAGGTCTATGAATACTTTTACTTTTTAATAAAATTCTTCAATTTTAATGTCTGTGGAGGGTATAGAATCACACCCAATGTACATTCGAGGTCTGCATTTCATCACGGTTTAAAAGAACAAACTTGTCATAAAGTTAATAAAATATTTATTTCTACACCTCTTACAGTCTGAGTCTTAAGTGTTTAACTTTAAACGCCATTAGTTACTGATGAACCACGCCCACATGACAATCTGCTCTGAAGACATCCAAGTTTCGCCCAACTTCGTGCCCTTCACTTTTCATTATGAAATTGAAATAACATTAACGAAAGAATAATAATAATAATAATTGCCATAACGATAATAGTAATTACCAGAATGAATAGCCCAAGAGCTACTCAGCCTCATTATGCCCTATGTCCTATTTAGGGTCCTCGTCCACGTTCTCGTCTCGTTCGGGCTTAAATTAGTACTGTTTAACCTTAGCGAGCAGAATTTTCTTAAGATTCATTACGTTCGCCATCTTCTAGGAGTTCACCTTCCTCATACGAAAAAATGAGCATGACAAATTTGCCGTAAATTCGCTTGAATCATCACTAAATTCAGCCATCATCACCACATACGCCAAACTTTAGGGACTTCCCGACAGTGCGTCACTTCCGGAAATTCTAATATCACCGGATGTATAGAGATATTTCCGGAGAGTTTTACGTTAAACATCGATAAATGTACACATTATCTTCATTTTCTTCTCTCTGAGTTAAAATATGCGTTTTTAATGCATATTTCTGAGTTATTTAGCGAAAAATGAACATTCTGATATATAGTGTGTATTACACTCTAGTAGACCTTTAAGAATAGGCAACCACAAACTTCCAGTTGAGTCAGGACGCTGGGAAAACATACCAAGACAGAAATGTACTGTTTACGATGGGGATGATATAGATGATGAATTTCACTATTTATTTGTCGGCCCTTTCTTTCTCAAGAGAAAAAGGTAAATTTTGACAATCTTTTTACCATATTAATCCTAATGTAATAAATACCGCTCCGGTGGCCTAGTGGTTAGAGCGTCCGCCTCGGATGCGGGAGGTCGTGGGTTCGATCCCCGGTCGAGTCATACCAAAGACTTACAAAAATGGTACTAACAGCTGCCTCGCTTGGCGCTCAGCATTAAGAGGTTAGTGTTAGGACTGGTCGGCCTGGTGTCAGGATAATGTGACTGGGTGGGACATCATGTTACATGTCTGCGGCATGATGCCCCAGTGCTAGACATCACTATAAACTGCCACACTGCAGACATCGTAGTGATATGACTGAAAAATTGTTAAAGCTACGTTAAAAATCATAATCACATAATCACTAATGTAATAAAGTTCTGTAAATTCCTTTCCTCCAAAAATGTATTCACGAGTCTCTCTAAATTTATTGACAATATTGTGAAAAAAATAATCTAACTGCCAGTAACATACACTTGCATCACCGACTGGATGTGCACTTGTATACATGTGTTCGTACTTATGTATGCCTATATGAAAATGTAGGTATACGTACATTTCTATGTACGTGTAATACTTTACAAAAATTGTTTTTCACAGTGTATTGTTTACGTTGTGTTTTACATCAAACAATAGTCATGAACACCCCATTTATTTTGTCATATATTTGTTTGTATATTAGCTACTCTTTACACACAATGCAACCTGACATATATAAGCATTACATTGTTTTAATATGACGCCTGCGTGTGGCCTGAGATTTCAATATCAAATAAAGGTTCTGTTCTGTCATAAAGAAGTGTTGGGAAATATCAACTGAATAAACCAAAGACAGAGCGTAGAAGCTCCACTTTTTTCGGAAATTTTGAGTTCTTAAGCGGAGCTGTCATAGTACTACGATGGCTTCTAAGTGAATCATAAAATCCAGTGCCGTGTCTCTCAATGACCTAAGTATATCACCCTGGAAATTGCGGTTCCGCATGTATAATATTTCAAAGAAATGTATGCTAGGCAACATATAATTTACTACGAAGTACAACACTTGCTGTACACGCACGGCCTTATTTTGATTTTCAAAACAAAATTTGCAATTTTTGCATTTTTCTTTTACTTTGTAATAGTCTGCGGACCCAGCGCTAAACTCGAAAGGCTCACACTATAATGTTGAACAGCGTTGGTTCTTTATCTTTGAAATATGAAAATAATGTATTTTGTGGCTGAGACAGGAATCATTCTGACTAAAAATTGTGTCATGGCGTGGAGGTGGGGTATTTCTTTTGGAAAAAAAAAAATGTTTTTGTCTAGTCGTAGATATGAGGCTGATTTTGAAAGACAAAACTGAGGCTGCTTATGGCCTGATGTGTGAACTACAGGGTCTATATACGTAAAACGTCAATTAACAAAGTATCTTTATACATCGTACAATTTTGTAAGAGCTATTCTAATGTATTCAGAGTCACGTGTTTAATATGAATTATCATTATTTCATAATGCGGTAAAATAGCTTTACAGTATTAGCAAAATTAGATATTAGGAATTACGCCACTGGCTATCATGTATGCCTGTAAAAAATAACTTTCAAAACGTTATGGTATTTACTGTTCAATAAATATATGCACTAGATTTCTTCACATCCTCACCATCTGTCGTACACTGGAGTCGCTACCAGCATGTTTTGGTGGTACAATTTATATGTGTAAAATCAGTCAGATAGGCCCATAAATCCAGTAGATCAGGATGTATTTTGTGTTTCAACGTAATTACGTGACACAAGGGCATAGATGGTTTGTTATCGTGAAGGTCTATGCATAATGAGAGTAAACGAATCATCCTATCAATATAGGTCTTCAGTGTCTGGGTCAGGCAATAACATCGGTCAGCTTGTAAGACTTCAGGTAAATTGGATTTGAGTATCTTTCATCGTTTTGTTTTATAATTAGGTGATTCTTGTAAGATATTGTTGACATCTCTGGTGACAGACTCGTATTCAGTTGCAATCAGTTTTGTGTCAACGATAGGTTGACAAGATTTTTGATTTGATTCACCCATGATGTATACTTGAAGAAATTTCAGTCTGCACACGGTTTTCTGGTCTCTGTAACAAAGTTTGGTTTTCTTATCAAATATTGTTCCAAAACTCAGCTCGTTAAACTTATGCTCAATGTTTGAACATGCGCTACCAAACAGTCATAATATATAACACGTTTGAGCTGATAAGTTCTTCGTAGTGTATCGGCTACGTTTGATTTACACAGGAACAAAAAATAAAACCCTTTTCCCTGTCAGATTTCTTTACACCAGCTATATAAAAGACTGTATATGATGGTCATGTTTGTTTGTTTGTCCTTCTATCCGTCAACTGTACCGCTTCGGTGGCCGAGTGGTTAGAGCGTCCGCCTCGGATGCGGGAAGTCGCGGGTTCGAACCCTGGCCGAGTCCTACCAAAGACATTTAAAAATGGTACTAACAGATGCCTCGCTAGGCTCTCAGCATTATGAGGTTAGTTTTAGGACTGGTCATCCCCGTGTCAGGATAATGTGACTGGGTGGGGTATCATGCTACATGTCTGCCGCATGATGCCCCAATGCTGGACATCACTATCAACTGCCACACTGCAGACATCGTAGCGATATGACTGAAACATTGTCAAAGTTACGTTAAAAATCCAAATTACACACACTATCCTTCAACTAACAAATTAGTTTTCATTCAGCAACTTGAGTTCAGCTTTCATATACCTTCATCAAACTTTGCGAGTGATTTGTTCTGTGGGAGACGAAGAAATTATTGATTTGGGAGTACTAAAATCAGAAGCCAAGGTGAATATGATATCAACAAAAACAAAAATGGTTTCCATCCAATAACTTGAGTTCTGCATGATATAACTGTGTAGATAATTTACCATTTGGGATGCGAAAATAATGCATTTTCTTGCCTCGATGCGATTTGAGAAAATAAAGCGTATTCCGCGAAATAATATGAGTAATATTATACATGCCTTCATTAAATATTTTTATTAAAATACAAAAAAACAAAACAAACTTCTTTAGTCTTCGGACAAATACAGTAATTGATGATACGAACCAGTTTAAATAGTTTGGTTTTACTAAACCCTATAGAAAAGTTTCCCTTGATGATACCAACAAAGCTATTAATTACACTGTACAGCCTATACTTCTGAGACTAAAATCTCTTTAATCTTTCTAAATGAAATTAATCCGAGCTACTGATTCACGTCAACAGACTTCATTTATACGGCCCTTGATGAGGCAACGAAAGTTTTAGGAGTAAACAAAGGTGAAGGTCAAGACCACCGTGACCTTTAACAAGATATGCTTAGCGTTCATTGTTATATACCGTTTGCCGTATTCTTCTTTGCTGCATTACAATATTCAAATAAATTGATCTTTTATTAATGTTTTTCTGCCAGCAAAGCTTGAAGTATGGTGGATTTGTCGAAGAAGGAATGAGAAAGATCACGCCACGTTTACAAGAACACCGCTACGATCATGCAGAGGAACAGCCAGTCTGGTAGGGTCTTCGCTTTCTACGACAAGTGCGCGGGGGACGAGCAAGGATATGAACAGGAAATATTGGTCAAATATAATTATTTCCTCAATTTATGTTACCGTGATTTGTAACATTGTTATTTGTCTCTGACTATATTTTGTGTATGACTTTTAGTTATTATCAATCTTTTAATGTATGCTATAATTACACAAGTATAATCTGATCTAAAGTGGAGAATTTCAAACACATATCCCCGTGTAACAAATATATTCCTCGTCGAGAGTTATTGCATAGTGGTTAACAAGCATCGAGATTCTTTACGTGAGCTCATTTTGGAAGAATTAATGCAGATATGTTAATTTTGTTTGATAGAGTTCCATCACGATGAGTGATAAATTCTTTGGTTCCTGAGATTACCAATCTTCAGATTTTAATAATCCAATCCAGGTCCACAAATTAAACAGCCTCTTTAGCAGCAGGAATGGGGGTATGCGAGTAGGCAGGTAGACCTGATTGGGGTGGTGGGGTACACGGCGCGAGCAAACACCAACTCGAAAAGCAGTAGTACACGGGGGGGGGGGGGCCAAAGTAAGATAAATCGCAGCCTTGAACCATTCCTCACGAATGGAAAGTATATCTCCCAGAAACTATTCATTCTAAACCATGTCTTAGCATTGTCTTAGGGCAGCTATGGTGCATCTGACAGTCCTTTCAGCGTGCTAATACTACGCCAATAATCTTTTAGTCTATTATAAAATGTAGAGCACTTGTTTACAAAGTGATTGACAATCGTATCAATAATTCAACTACTGTATTCGTCTCCAACATTAGTTGTAGAAAAGCAGATCTTCACCCTCCATCCCGGCTCCTTACGACTCTAATGGGTGTTTATATGTGTGTGTGTGACCGATTGGCATTGTACGATTATACCAGACCCCAAAAAGACCACGAAAAATGAAGAGGAACAGCCAAGACCTTAGTAGTTGGTGGCAAGGGTCCTGGCAGCCATTGTAAGGGCTAGAAAGAGCATATAATGGTCTCTTTGGTTATTAGTGGGGAAATAAAAGTCAGATGGGGAGGGGCAATCGATCTTGTGTTTACCACACTGTACTGCCATATTGTTTCATCAACGCACTGGAACTTGCACTCGGTGCGTTGCTGGTGACTGAATTTCTCACTGAGCAAGTCCCGGAACTCTTTGCTTCTCCGCATCCGCTCATCCTGAGAAGTATGAAATTTTTCGAAACCATTATCATAACATATGTGCTCATCATCGACGTTACTGCTCTTAAAATCTTTCTGCCGATTCTCCACTGTCTCTCAGTTGGATTTGTTACACGTTTTTCATTCATATCTTTAGACCAGTTAATGTTTCGCGGACATTGATTTGTGTGTAGGGCAGCGTTAAGCAGTGCAAAGAACATGCAATTGCGACGATAGACCTAGTAGCAGGCTGTGATGAGTGCTTGTCCAACAAAGGGATCCTCCTCAAGTTGAACTACAATTTTAGCCCGGTGTTCTGGGATAGTAGTAGCACCACCGAAGCGGAAGCGTGCGTACAAGAGCATTGCACAACTCCCCCAGAATCTTGATCATCGCGGTTCTGAGATGGGTGTCACAAACGGCCATATATCTGTTCAATTTTATCAATCTGAGATAGGGTAATCTGCCACCCCAAGTATTGTTTTAGCGTACCCTCAGGCACCATCGAAGAAAGGAGGAATCGTTTTTGTTCCGTTTTTGTTATCGTAGACGAAGCCTCTTCTTGCGCTTGTGCAACAACAGGATCTATTATCACAGGATTTAATGGTTCCTACTCCAAAAGCAAAATTATTATTTTGTTACCGGGCATTTCTTATTCTATTTCACCATTAGGTGGGGTGAACAGTCTAATATAGGAAGTGAAAACCTCACTGGCGTTTTCAACTCTTCTTCCATCACTGTGGAATGAGTAATCGTCGTTGGAGCTCATGTCCAGCCACATGGCGCACTTGTTTGTGAGGAACTTACCGTCTTTAAGCTCGGTCAGATGGAGTTCTTTTTGTCAACATGATAATCTCGTGGTGTCGAAGCTTGTCGCTGATCAAGTGTGTCCTGGCCTCGTCCCACTTTTGGTAGGATCTCATCCCTTGACTATACAACTCCTTGGATGAAATGCTACGGCGAAGTCTTCATACATCATCCTGCATGTTCGTTGTTAGAACGTTGAGCTTATCGTTCCACAAGGTGTCTGTTTGTCACATGTGACATTTCTGTGACGGAGCAAATGGTCATAAAGGATGACAAGCTTCCCCTCCTTTAGCCGCACGGTAATATTTCGGAGGCCTTGCGTCGTCTTGTCGAATTCCAGTGGGCTGTTATCAGTGGTGCAGCTGTTGCTGGGGTCTCTCTTGGGCTTGAATATCGGGACTGTTCGTTGAATGTGAGATTATACTCCAACCTGTAGATCATGTCGACACACCAACAGTGCATCCACCCTCCTCCCTCCACAGAAAAGAAACAATGTTATAACAGCTACCCACGCCTAATTCTTAAAACAATGGCAAAGACGGGACTGACTTAATTTTAGCCGGGGTGATAAGGATGGCGAGATGGTTGACGGCTTTCCGAGATTCTACCGGATTTATGTCTCTGCATGCAGTAGTAAGAAACCTAAGAAAACAATACATCAACCAATCAACTATGCATTTTGTTTGGAATTTTTGCACGTATTTTATTATTGTTTGTTTTATTTGGTAAAATTATCCAAATCCGTCTGTATCTTTAGAGATCCAGTACATTACCTATATGACGATACACAATGGTTCAGTGGTTAGCGTACCGATCTTAAGACCGAAAGGGTGCGGGTTCGAATCCTACTATCCGACCAGCCTGAGTCAGCAACCGTGATGCTTCCTTGGGCACGGCACTTTACTCTATTTCCCTCAGCACCAATTAACCCACTTGTGTTACTTACTAATAAAATGGAAATTAAAATCTCTTATTGCGTATCGTAGCTTGCCATATTTTAAGTTAACTCTTCTTTTACGAGGTACGATGACATCATATATGATGACTGAATTGAGCACCTACTTTGAAAAGTACTTAGAATTTATGAGCAACGTGATATTGTGTAGGCGAATGATAGCGTCTTCATTGTCATGTTCCGTATGAGGACGATCCTAATTCGGTATGGTGAAATGACTATCTGTACCTGTATACGAACCACTATTTTGACAAAATGTAAGTCACTATACTTCATCAATCTAAATGAACGTCTTAAAATTATTTAAGAAAAAAAACTTTCAAGACTAATTATTGAACATGACATAATAGTATTATATGATACTGCAAAATAATGTCTCAAAGTTGATGGCTGCATGAAATATAAAGACCGAGTTATCACTTCAGTCGAATAGGAGATCATTTCACAATACCCGGATGTAAAAGCTCTTAATCAGAACAATGGATGACAAAAGCCTTCCAGCCATCTGCCATCCCGATTCTCTGGCGTTCAATGAACATTTGTTATTTCTGTCCTTATTACGAAAATACAAAACGTTAT
>JAECUM010020570.1:0-37136 GCA_016617855.1 Megalonaias nervosa | reverse complement strand
GAGTTCAGATTTACTACAGGCGGCCGTGTATTGACCTAGTGAATGAACTCCTCACATCCCCGATTGTGTCCGCTACAAAATGTAGTTCTCTGCCGTAGTGGCTATTTACAATCACCTCTGCATATTGATAAGTTGACTGTTTTCTTTTTTTGGTTTCTATTTTTCTCCACATTGATTAAATCAATACACACTTATAATTTAAACATGAAAGATGGTTTTAATAATAAAAGTAGAGCAGTAGCACCATTTGGATAGCTACACCATTCAAATGAACGCAATGCCATTCACCTTCAGGCGCATCGAAATTAATATGGAATAGAAACTAAGCCAACTGACGAACCAACAAGAGGTAATTAAAATATTTTAATATATTTACAGTTGATCTAAGTCATTATTCTGTTTTAGCAACAGTACAACGGACCCACAAACTCTCTCTCTCTCTCTCTCTCTCTCTCTCTCTCTCTCTCTCTCTCTCTCTCTCTCTCGTCGGTTTGACTTTAAAACTCTGTCTCTGTCTGTCTGTCTGCCTGTCTGTCTGTCTCTCATCCTTTGGCCGGTTTGACTTAACTTTTACCATCATTCATAAGTCCAGAGATATTGTCGGAAAATCCTCTACGTTCGCCATTTCATAGATTTTAGCCCTTATCCTGCTACGATGGTCCAGAGAGAGAGAGAGAGAGAGAGAGAGAGAGAGAGAGAGAGAGAGAGAGAGAGAGAGCTAGCTTTGGACATTTTCATATTTAAATAATAATAATCGATTTTTTAGAACATTATGGTATGTTTAAGTAAAAACAAACAAAAAAATAACATTAAATATATCACAGTATGTGTACCACGTAACCGAGGAATTTACTGGTTTGCAACATTGTATCATTGATAAACACTGTTGATAAATCCCAAGGAAAGTGCACACATATCGTTACAACGAACCATATTCTTGTAGGTTACTTGATATAATTTTATTTCAAGGTTTTAATCCAGCCCAAATTCCTTTTCTCTCTCATTCCACATTTCTGCGCAGTTTGTCCGTTATGCTTGAGAGGGGAGGGGAGAACAGAAAGCAGAAAGGATTGTGATGAAAATGTGTACCATATTAAATTAATTTAGAAAACGGGGATTATTAATACTTTCATCATTATTTTTCATACGTCACTATTGACTAATTTGTGGAAATTGATCATTGATCTAGAATCAACTGCAGACGCTCGCGAGAATGTTTATATATGCATATTATTGCGCCATGGGCGGATCACAATTTGATATACCAATAGTATTGGTATATCAAATTGCTTTATACCAACACTTTAAATGCATGTTATTTTTTTAATGTATGTGGTATATATATATATATATATATATATATATATATATATATATATATATATATATATATATATATATATATATATATATAATACTTTTACATTACATAGCAATACTGAACAGTAGGCCCGCGAGGCCTGTTTATGCAGGTCGTAAATCGCTAATAGAATTCCCGCGTGTGACGTTTGTTTTGTTCACTTGATTATTGTTTTGACAGTTCTGTATGTGCGATTTTATAATAGAATAAATCTTGGGGTTTTTTTTTTCGTTGTTCAGTAATTGCCGAAAATCGACCAGAAGCTTTTAATGACCTCATGACGCTATATTTTCTATTGAGTACGTATTTTATAAAGAAAACTAAATGGGTTTTCAACGACCTTTGTTTCGCTGATATGTGGTAAAACGCCGATATCATGTGCTCGCAACACTGATATCATGTGGTAAAAATCTACAGGTTTAAAATGTATTCATTAATAATTTGGGGATCTTACTGGAGGTTACTTTGTTGGCAAGCAACGGTTACTCGAAGGCCTCTTACTCTATTGTCTGCAATTAATGAATGTTAGTAGCCTGCAAATAATCTAGTTATTGTAAAGTAACAGCCGTATCGAAATCTATGTTAAACTTGAACTCCTTTGTCAGTTACTGGTAGTTCTGTCCACAGCAATTAACAGAAAAACTTGGCTTGTTACTAGTAGCTGCCAAAAAAAAAAAAAAAAATCCCTTTCACCGTGTAATATGTATATATTCTCCTAGATATCAATTGGAAAGAATTAAAAGAACCTAGAGCTTTAAATATTGATGAAAATTATCGATAATGTAGCGCAAAAATAGTAGAATGAAAAGACAACGCTACGTATCTAGTGGCCGAAATAAATATAGCTAATTTATTTCTTGATAAGTAAGACGTGTGATTTGTTGATGACAACAAATTTGACAGTATAAAGAAAGCTTGATAAGCTAGTTAAAGATCTTTGTTTATGTGAATAATGGTCCATTTTAGGCAGTATGACAGACGCGACGAACCAATAATATTGTTAAACATTATTAAAAAAAACTACTAACCAGATTTGAACCGCTCCGGTGGCCTAGTGGTTAGAGCGTCCGCCTCGGATGCGGGAGGTCGTGTGTTCGATCCCCGGCCGAGTCATACCAAAGACTTGCAAAAATGGTACTAACAGCTGCCTCGCTTGGCGCTCGGCATTAAGAGGTTAGGTTTAGGACTGGTCGGCCTGGTGTCAGGATAATGTGACTGGGTGGGACATCATGCCACATGTCTGCGGCATGATGCCCCAATGCTAGACATCACTATAAACTGCCACACTGCAGACATCGTAGCGATATGACTGAAAAATTGTTAAAGCCACGTTAAAAATCTAAATCACACACACACACACACACACCAGATTTGAAAATCTCTTCAAATGGAATGAAATAATTATAAAGTTTCATTAAAAGTTCGCGAATGATATACTTGCAAGTTATTTGATTTATAAAATGAATAATTGTTTATTATACTAGAATAACTTATAACTTACCTTTTAATGTATCATCTATCGAACAGAGACAAGGCCGACAGGATAATGTCGTCCAATTTTATAAGTTGTTCAAATATTTTTCAATCCTTTCCATGCGCAGTAGCTTTGAACGTTTTCCCTTAAGCAAAAAAAAAAAAAAAAAAAAAAAAAAAAAACAGAAAAGGAATAAGTCTTATTTGAACATTTTATGGTGCTTAGAAATATTCCATTTAATGCATGAACTGCATTATATAACACCAGTTTATATGAAGTATGTTTCCACACCGGTCAAGAACTACGTTAAGGATGCCATCAGGTTGTGTCCTTGCCGAATTATGTTACCGGAACCCATTTAACTGATACTAACATAAATTTCTTTGGCGTTCATTTCATTTCATACATGTTGCGCTTTGACGGGTATTGTGCTGTTTGCTACACGATGCTGAATCAAGACACACACACGAGCAACTGCCTGTCGACTATTTATACACAGGTTTTTAACTTTTGCAGCAGGCTGGCTGCTATCAGTGAAGCTGGCTTTCTCTGGATCGATTGGAATCGTTGCATGCTTACATTTGTGAACACATTTGTATGTTATTCGTGAAAGGAGGCCTCACCTTCCTAATCATATTTCTTGTAAAATATAGATTTACATTTCAACGTTTAAACCAGTGTTTAAAGGATGGAAGATATCTATTAGAAGTCAATACAAATACTTTGACATAGTAATTAAAACCGAATTACCCTTGCTTACGAGTTAGAATGATTATTATTTGTAAGCATTGAATTGGAAGTTTTCAGTAGCCATGAAGCTAACCGTAAATGCAAAGACGGTGAATTTGAAGTAGCGAGTTTGGTGTAATGAGGAAGATCCTAGTAATAGGATGCAATTAAGAACTGGAAGGAAAAGAACTGTACCATGAATTGAGTACACATTTTTAACGTAGCTTTAACAATTTTCCAGTCATATTGCTACGATGTCTGCAATGTAGCAGTTTGTAGTAATGTCTAGCACTAGGCGTCATGTCGCAGACATGTAGCTTCGTGTCCCACCCAGTCACATTATCCGGACACAAGGCCGACCAATCCTAACACTAACCTCTTAATGCTGTGCGCCAAGTGAGACAACTGTTAGTACCATTTTTGGTAAGTCTTTGGTATGACTCGGTCTGGGATCGAACCCGCAAGCTCCCACATCCGAGGCGGACACTCTAACCACTTAGGCCACCGGATAGGTCTAATTTAAATCATTATACCAAAGCTGCGCAACTAAGCTTTCGTTTGTTTAAACATATTTTAATGCTAAACATTATGCATTGCATAAGGATCGGAGGAAAATCCTCAGACTTAATTGTTGTCTCCATTATACAACAGTGAATATGCAGACAAGATGTTTTAATTTGCAGAGAAGGGGGGGGGGTTGCGTCGTCATTCAGTTTCATTTTTTTTATCATTACTGTTTGTTTCATTTATCAGTAGGTAATAACGGGAACACGTGCATTTGAGAGCCATTTTATATGAAAACATGGAGGTGTTTGTGAAAATATTAATTAATAAAATTAGCAATTATTTATTGCTCTATTTCATCAATATTAAGTTTGTCACGGGCAACGAGATAAACTGCACATGACATATTTAATGAAAATGGTATTTTGCCGCAGTAAGAAAATGCCTTTTTCGGAAAAATTTTTTTCAGGTCTGAGGAGTGGATAGCTGAATGATAGAGCCATTTATTTTGTACGTTTTAATCTTTGCAAAAGTGGAATATGAGCTCTTAAATTATACAACGCGTTTATAAAAACACTGGTACACATAAGCATTAAAAGCGATAATCATTGATTATTTATAAAACTGCCTACATACTTTCCGTATCTTTATAATGTACTTCCAAACCTATCAAGATGCTTTACCCATTTCCTGCTCTTATGTTGAATAGTTAATGTTTTGATTGAAACAAGAATTGTATAGTTGCAGGGCTTCAATACATTACACGAAGAAAAACATATATGTCAACATTAGATCTGGCTGAAAGATATTTAACGCGAGTTCCTATCACTGGCTAAACATTTTGTAATGTGGCGAATTTTGAAGACTTATTGAAACTTAATGTTGAATAAATTGTGCATTAAAGTTATCATAGTCAAGCCGGAAAGGTCTTGAGAAAGTTCACTGATATTTCTCTTATTTCATCTCTGAAACATAAAAGGGTCTACGTTTAAACTGCAGTGGAACTGACCGAGTCATCGTAACGGTATAGTGACAGAGAGTACATTAGAATTACCGACAGTATCGGTTGGAGGAGACTTTATGTCAAATAATTGATCTTCAAAGGAAAGCTAATTGCAGCATATTTTAGGCTGTTAAAATCTGATGAAAGACATGATCATTTTGGGGGAAGGTTTAGGAACAGTTGTTTCCGATTGGTCAGAAAACATTTAGGCGTACACTTTGGGAGACTGAGAATTTATAGGAGCAACTTTAAATAAACGTCTTCAGTCCGATTTTGCCTTGTGAGAAGACAAAAGGTCCGACTCCTTGGGAAACTTGAGAATAGTGTTTTCCCTCGTAGAGAGGCCAGATAGCTGTCTTAAAAAGGAAGACAGGCTATAGTGCTAGGACGCACGGTTTGTGTGGAAAGAAACAGCATTAAGGTACGCAATTTTAGTTTCCATATAATATTCTACTTCATTTGTTTGGTTTTATGCAAATGTGTTGATATGCTTATGATTCACGCATGTATCGTGTATTCATTTCGTAGGACTCTGTTGATATGTTAGAGTGTTATGCAGTTTAATTCTTTAATTTTACAGTTTAGTTCATGGATAGAATTGACGGATTGCATGTAATCAAATATTCAATGTGTATTTTCATAGGGATTTAGGATGTAATCCAAAAGAATGTTCAAATATGCAGTATTTCATAGGGATTTATGAATTAACCCTAATATGCAGATGTGTCATATTTCTTATGATTACATTAATGAATTGATTTCCTGTGTAGGATGATACTGTTATTGTGAGTTAATGACAATTGTATATTTATATATGATTTTTTAATGCTTAAATGATCTTGCAGGTTATTGGTTACTGTAGCTAGATTTAGTGAATATTATGCCATAAGTAACTGAACATTTATCTTATTGAACAGAATTGACTAGTCAAATGTAAATAAGACGTGTAGTAATGTATGCTGGTATATACGGCCGCATTTGTCTGTAGAGAGCACGTGGTAATTTCTAATCAATTGCCGTGCGGCGAGGGCAATGAACTTCGAGCTAAGGTCATTTGTACTAAATATAACGGTGTACCTTACCGAAATACAGAAATCTGTAAGGACAGTTATTTGTTAAGATCACATTATGTCAGAATTTATGCAGTGTGAATCGCTAATCTGAATACGAACAAAGAGAGTTTATATATATATATATATATATATATATATATATATATATATATAGATATATATAGATACAGATAAGTGGTGAAACTTGACTAGCTTGAGCCATACTCTGTATTTAAGGGAACAGTTTATACCCTCCCGAGAAGGAAGAAAGGAAAAAAGGAAAACCCGATGAGTCAGAGGGAAATCCGCATCTAAGAGAGGTCGGAAGAATCAGGGTCAGAAAGGGGACCAAAGCCTACACATTAGACGTGGAAATACAAGACAAGAGGAGAGAGACGTCAGGTGATGCTGTCAAGCGTGGAATTGTACTCTCTAATTCACCACTCGTAACATGATGTAAATTGAACACTGCGACTAAATTCTATCAATGTAAATCTGTTGGATTGAAAGTGAAATTTTGGTTATGTATTAATTGATTAAATTTATTTTTAGTAAATCTGTTGGATTGAAAGTGAAATTCTGGTTATGTATTAATTGATTAAATTTCTTTTATTTATTGGTAAAGGGGGCTCGTAGTTGTTTATTTCTTTCAATAGCCTTGCTCAGTTATCTGTTAACGTTCCATCTATCCGTCCACACTGGGCAATAACACCGTGGGAGGTCATTCCCTAGTTAACGACCGCCAAATCAATTAAAGGGGCTTTATTGTTTTAAACCCCCAGTTAAACATTTTCTAGGATTCCAATAAAGAACCGTTTCTTCTCATCCTTAATTCTGTAACACTGATGAAACAACCTCTAATATTCATGAGAAACTCCACTCTACAACATTGTTTTCGTAAATGTCTCAGATAACATGTTCACAAGATATCAGCAATTCCAGTGCAAAATTATTTGTCTTAGATTTTGACCTATAACCGGATGTAATGTAAGATGGTCGTCACTGTGGGTATACTGGATGTCTGGTCGGCATCATTTTCATCTATAACCAACCTGAAAATTGTAATATCACTGTCAGTTCAGGAGAAGAAGCCATATGGAGAGTTTTAAGATGGCCGTTGTGGCATACATGTTGTATGTCAGAATAACACCATTTTTATTAACGACCAGCTAACATAATGAAAGATAATTCATTGGAAACCCCTAGTAGATATGACCATCAGCAAGAAGGGATAGCGAGATCAAGATTTACAGTATGGCTACAGTGGCGGGCACAAATGTCATTAAGAACCAACTAGACTATGTGCTCAATATTTGTCTAAGGGTTCATGGCAGTAATCCAACTAGTTTAATTGAAGTAGGATAAGCAGTCTGTGCTAATAGATGGATGATAGACAAACATACCATAACACAAGTTTTGATATATGAGTAGTAGAATGAATGACCTAAATTCAGATTCAAAGTCCAAAAAGCTAATGTTACGTTGCCTTCAATATCACAACAGGTAGCAGTTGGTTTAGCAGTTATTGTCGGACCAAACGTGCCGTTGATATTTTAAATTTCTGTCTTTCGATCTGCTACATTTCTTTCTAGAGATGAGATGAAAGATGAAGTGAGATATGAATTAGGAATCCTGAACCTTTAACTTTACAGCACGTTTACCATTACAAGCCGTTAGTGTACACGTATGTGTCAGTGAGTACAAAGTGCTTAGTGTGATAGTGCAGTAACCATTTGGATCATTCCGAAAACGAACATAGAAATGTAGAAATTCGTTACATACAAATTGGAATACCAGTGGTTTTGTAATGCTTTGCTCTATTAACCGCCACAAAATATTAGGTATAGAATTTTCCCTGCATGCAGAACGTAAATGTCGGCCATCTTAAAATAGTGTTAACGCAACTGCTCCTCAATGATCGGCCATATGACGGATGTTGAAATTTGCTCTGAAAAAATGTGCACTGTACAACTAAGTTCTTTGTAAGTAAACAGTACAACAGCGTAACCTTTCAAAGGATCTCCATGCTCTTGTACAAACTTTCATAGTCTGATAATACTTATTAAATGTTATTTTGTATTCACCTTTAGATACGTTATTATTATAGTGGAAAACGGCACTTATAAATGAACCGTTAGCGAATATCTGAAAACGGGATTCAGCCAAAAAAATCAATTGGAGCTGAATAAGGACTATATCTAGGATCTAGCAAAGTTTGTATGCTGTGCTCTTTTTCTCTTACGTCTGCAAAAACATGTGAATCCAAGTTTCATTATCTATGATAATTTAATTTAAACGTCTTAGGTCACTCTCTGCATATTTGACCAGTAGCTGTTTGGTTTCAACCCGATTCTGTATTTAGTCAACCGCAAAGAAATGAGTGGACCATCCTGCCCAAACATTTTGATCTTCAAATAATGAATTATCTTCACTGTCATTTGAGAAACATTATCCCATTCGTAGCTACAACTTTCTTTAAACCAGTCGCAGACAACGGTCTTTCAGTACGTGGGCTATCTTTCATTGATTCTTGACCGTGTTTAAAATGATTAAACCACCACAAAATTGCAAAATATGACAGTGAATTGTAACATGATACTTTATCTAACTCTGTATTAATATCATTCAGTGAGTACCCTAAGAGAGCATGGAGTTTACCATATCCACTTGCACAGAAGTAGAATTGATTTATTTGTCCGACATTTTCAAGTCATTATCATTTACCCATTTTACATCATTTGCGTTGCCGACGGAAACTTACAAAGCAATATTCTAAAAGTCCGATTCACTCAAAGACATATTCTGAAGTTTTAGATCTAATACAGAGATTAAAATAACTTTGTTATTGCTCATGATGAGCGTTTATTTGGCTATATGACAAGAAATAGAGCTGTTAACACAAGCTACGTTAGTTGAAGAAAGATATAAGTAACAGGTAACGCTCAGCTCCTTTGTCAAGTCAGAATCTTGAGCTGTGAACATTACGAATAATACGGAGTATTTTAACATTGTGAGGTATCATTCATAACTCTAAATAACTTTTAGTAAAGTTATAAAAGCATCTCATTCCTCAGATGTTTCTTGTGACGAGAACCGTATTTATCTGTGAACAGGAACGTATGTTCTTCTGCTAACGCTTCATTAAATATATGTACTACAAAAATAACAGCTTTTCTTATTTTTGTGCACTCTCACATACACATATATTGATGTTGTTATTTCTTTCTCTCCTCACATAAGCAATTAGAATTTTTTTTCACATTTTCAGTACCCTCCGTAAACCGAAAACTACTCAAAACCAAAAAAATGAGACCAATGGGTTTTCTGTTTTGAGGGGTTTCACGATATACACTGATTGCTGCCACTTGAATCTCATCGATTTTGTCCTCCTAAAGTATTAGTTATATATTTAACAAAACTTTTGTCATGGGTTTATATCTAGACATTCTTTCATTTAAATTCAATGATCATCTATCTGTGTTATTAAAAATATGACCAAAGCCACGACACGAGCTTTTATACTGCACATAAATTACCTGTAAGAAACTTTCTCAAACGCAAGATGTGTTTGTTCCCAAATTTGGTGTACTGAAGTTTCTCAAGTACATTAGAGAGGGTTCAATGCTCATCGCTCCTTACGAACATTAAGGATGAAAAGTGTCCCTTGGAAAATATTTTGACATTTCATAATAAAGCTGAAATAGCAATCTCTATGACTACCATTCACGCAGGTCGAAAATCATTACTGATTCTCCAGTGATTGTTTTTTTTTTCCTTACAGTATTTTATGCGGAATTTTTTAAATTAGAACAAATCTTGTTTTCATTGTTCACCATCTTATGTCACCTCAAGCCCAGTTACTGCCAGAGTTCATAAAGTACTTGGTTCAAGCAAGTAATTCCACCGGAAACTTTTGATGACGTCATGACGCTATGCTTTCTCTTGAGTACAGATCAAAATACTAAATGGGTTACAGCGACATTTTTGCTGATAATACATGGTGAAAATACTTATAGGGAACATCGCCGTGACGTCTCCATGGTGGTTCTGCCAACCAGAGCTCTGCCAACGCTTAGTTGTGATGTCATACAGGGAATCTCCGATGTTCCCTATAGCATGTGGTAGTAACAATCTATAGTTGTTACCTATTAACAACATTATTTATGTTTTTGAGGGCAACTTTAATGGCAAGCAAAGGTTGCTTGAGGACCTCTTTCTTGATCTCCCGCAATTACTGGTAGTTAGTAACCTTCAAGAAAGTAGTGGCCTGTTTGTCAGTTATTAGTGATTAACCGAGAACTGTGGCTTGCTCGAACAGATCAATTAGTAACCGCAAACCAATAAACCCTTTGGCCATGTACGCTTTTGTCACCTATATACTAGACTGAGAAACATTAATAGACCCTAGTACTTAAAATAGTGATGAAAATTATCAATAATATAGCTTTTATGTAGTCGAATGCCAAAAACGTACGGTATCTGCAGGTCAATATGGTATTAAATATGTATTGGCAAGTAAAACGTGTTTGGACGTGAATAAGACGTTTTATTAACCAGTAAACTGTATTTAAAAGTTCGCCAATGATATACCTGCAAATTATATTTATTTAAGTCAGTAAATGTGTACTTTATTAGTATCACTTACCTTTTAATATATCATCTATCGAATAAATATATGGTAGACAGTTCTTAAAATGTTTTCCAATCCGTTTCCAATGGAAAAGTTTGAACGTTTTCCTTGGGGTCGAATGAGAAAAGGTAAGTCTTAAAATATAAATTTTGCTATATATATATACATATATATATATATATATATATATATATATATATATATATATATATATATATATACTGCTATATATATATATATATATATGCCATATAATTATGTTAGAGATATTCCGTTTAAAGCACAAACCGCACCATTTAATGTCGTCGTGTGTATAAAAAGTACGACATGACACTTGCGAAGAACTGCTTTAAAGATACCATCTAAGATTCGTCCTTGGCGAATTATTATACAGTATTCGAACTACCTCAGTATTAGCATTATTTTCGTTGTCGTTCATTTGATGTAATATATGTTGCACCTTTGCGGGTAATGCGCTGTTTGCTACACGATGCTGTAGAAAAGACTCACACAGGAGCAGCTTACTGTCGACTATTTTATACGATACGAGTTCTTAACTTTCATCATCAGGCTGACTGTTGTTTACTGTCTCAAAACATGAACTGAGAGAAGCTGACTTTCGCTGTGAATCGATTGGAATCAGAGAATGCGTACAGTTCGGCACATATTATTTTCTTTCACAGGTTCTGTATGTGCAATTGTCAAACTAGAATAAACCTTGTCGTTTTCAATGTTCAATATGAGGCGAAAGTCATCATCACAACATATAATATGATCTTAAGTCCAATAACAACCCCGTTTCATAATGTTGATATGTCAGGTGACATAATATCTTGGATGTAATAGTAAAATTATTACATCATTTACAACGAGAACCTTGATTTTACAACAGCGGCAATTATTAGAATGAGATTATTAAAAGGTTTCGTACATTTTACTCATTACAATGACCGCAAATGTCAGATTCTTTTAGAAAACAAAGAAATGTGCACCTTGTTCTCAAATCAATGGACCAGTCAGTGGCGTAGCTTGGGGAGGGCGGGGGACAGTTGTCCCCGGGCGCCATGTGCCAGGGGCGCCAAAATGAGGAAAATACAACTATTCGTTATCTCAGATGCACTCGAAAGGGGCGCCAAGTTTATGTTTTGTCCCCGGGCGCTAAGTACCGGGGGCGCCAAGTTTATGTTTTATTCCCGGGCGCTAAGTACCCTCGCTACGCCATTGGGACCAGTACCTGGTTCAAGCGAGAATATAGATCAGGAGCTTTTAATGACAACTTGGTGCTATATTTTCTCTTTTAGTGCATTTCTAAAATACCAAATGAGCTGCAGAAACTTTATTTCGCCGATATCGTTAAAAGACTGATATCATGTGGTAGAAACATCCTATAAGTGTAAAGTTTACTGATTAACATTTTGGGGTACCTTCTTGGGAACTTCTGGCAAGCAGACTGTATATTGAAAGTAGACTGCATATTGAAAGACTCGAAGAATAAATTATACTGTTGTTTTTTTTTTAAATCTCTAACAAAATTTAAAAATCTTTTTAAATGGAATGACACAACGGCCATTCTTTCCATGTTCGCGGATTATAACAATGTATCCTCGATTGAATGAAAACATGGCCAACAAAATAATTTCCTAAAATTTTATAACAGCTGTTCTAATATTTTCCGATCGTTTTCCTATGGAATAGTTTTGACCTTTTTCCATAGAGTTTAAATGAATAGAAAATCGGTCTTACTTGAATATCTTATTGTGTGTTAGAAATAGTCCATTTAAAACACGAACCTCATGAGACTGAGAAAGATTAATTTACCCACGTGCTTAACATATTAATGACATTTATCGATAATTCGGCTCGTAAACATTATAATGCCAATAATGTATTGCATCTAGCGGCTAATATGGGTGCTAACTATAGTTCATATATTTCTTGACAAATAATCCTGGTGATTTGTTGATTATATAAAATTTGATAGTGTAATGAAATCTTGATATTTTACTTGGATAGCCTTTGCCCAACGAGTCATCTTAAGAGCCAATCAGCCTAATATTGAATAATTGTTTGCAAATTAACTGGGAAAATTCCGTATTAAAATGTGATATTCTTTTGAAAGTAAATGATACAATTAAATTTCTTTGAAATTTTGCGCATAATATACTTGTAAATTATATTTCATTTCTTAAATAAATCTATTATATATGTATAACTTGCCTTTTAATATGGCATCTGTGGATGGAATAAATAAATGCTGAACAAAGTAAATTCCTCAAATGTTAAAACGGTTCACATATTTTTCCAGTCCTTTTCCTATGAAATAGATTTTACGTTTCGATTGAAGCTTTTTAAAGCTGAAAAAGGAAACTGAAAAACCTTATTTGCCATGTAGTCTGTACAATATATATTGTCTGTTAAAAATATTCCATTTAAAACAGCAACTGCATTATACGACGCAAGCTTGTATTTGAAACATGTGATTCCATAGCGGCAAAAGACAGCATTATTGAAACTATCAGGCTGTGTCCTTGCCGAATTATATTATGTTGTTCCAATTAAATGAGAGATTATCAGTAGTTTCGTCGTTGTTCATTACCTTTCATATACATTGCGCTTTTACGTGCAATGCTCTGTTTGCTACATTATAATGTATAAAGTCTCACACACAAATAACTGCCTGTTGATTATTTATTTATACGATAGGAGATTATAATTTTTTCCAGCAAGCTGGCTCTTTTGTGCTGCTTCAAAGCATGAACCGAGAGAAACTGAATTTCCTTATGAATCGATTGGAATCGGACAATCCTCAAACAATTGAACAACTGTGTATGTTATACGTGAATAGCAAAGATCGACCGAGCTATTTATAAACCAGAAATGTATTTTTAGAATGATGTCATTGTTCAAATCCCCGGATGTCATTCAAGCCGTAGTGTTATCTGCCGTTTTGTATGAGGATGATGGGTGTTGCATGAAACGATTTTAAAACGTTGTAATGGATTCCACGAAAGAAAAAAAACAAATCAGAAGGAGCTAAACATTGTTCTTTTGGGACTTGTAACAGTGACTCCAGGTACAGACACCGAGATGAAATGAAAGGCGTGTTTTTCATCCCGTTTCCAAAGCCCATAATAAGACATGTGGAAGGTCTGCTAAAGATTTTAACGTGCAGAAAATAAAACGTTCCACCTACATTTGTCGGCAAGAAAGGGCCAACATTAGAGCATCCTGACCCGATTCCTGCTTTGTTACACACAGAAGAACAGGTATGTGAGCCATAAATAATACATGTTTACATTTGCCCATATGTCGGTATTGTTTATTAATAATATTATCATTGTTGTTTTATGTTCAGCTAATGTTATGTGGTAGTTCAGCTTACATTTATCTTTTTTTAGAATAATACAAAACTGATATAGGCAAAATTCTGGCTTATAAATTAGGCATCATACAAACTTTAAATTGTTGGCACTGTACATGTTGAATTATACAATCTTGAGAGAGATGATATTTGCTTGAAACGAGCGAATAGCGGAAATATTAAATATAATGAGTGAAAAACTGTATTCTTTTGAGTGACAAGTAGATTGAGGTGTCAGATTTCTTACTGACTTAATGTGTGTTCAATTGTGTTTTGAGTATATTCACATAAATTAACAGTAGTAATAGTAAAGCATTTTAAAAAAGTTGAAGAACAAAAACCCAGTGCATATTGTGGGATTTGAACTTGGTTTGATTGCATGCAAGGCAGCCATTCCTACAGTTAGACCAAGCAAGTGTCTGATATTAGCTCAGATTTCTTGGTCACAATATTATGTATGTGTATTTACAGGTAGTAAAAAATGTATTGCTCTCCAGTGAATTATGAAAATTTGTCCTGGAAAGTCCAGTAATATTGACAGCCGAGCAAAGTCAAGATAAATACATAAAAAACACATACACATTATTTTGTTTACATTTCTTCAATTCATTTCAGGTGAAGCGCTTTCAGATGAAAAGAAAAGCACTTATCCAAAGAAGTAACCCAGTGAAATTGTAGAAAAAAGATGTGACATCAGCTTTTGAGGGTCTAATAGAGCTGTCCAAAGTAACAACTTTGCCAGCTGTAAATAATTCCACTATCACATCTAAAGTAGGATAATTTAACTTTTGCCTGCAATTCATACTTAATTTTTCTTCAATCTGAACATTTCTTTAGGTATGCTGCACTTGTAAGGTCTGCAAATAGTTTCAATGTTCGTTTGTAAGAGGGACCAGATAGGAGTTATGGAAGATGATAACAAGATAATACATGTATAATCATATATATGCAGAAAATGGACTGGGATAATCAAGATATCATTTTTTTCTTACTTTTTACTATCAAAATTTAAATATTTCAGGAAACTTGTATTTATATCATAATTAACAAAAATTGTCACATGACATGGTAACTAGAGAAGGGAGACTAAGTAACTGATTACTAAACCAAACCTGTCCCATTTTTAAAGAGCTCCATTGAAGTTACTAGCACAGTTAACTTGCACAAACTAGTTACGTTTTTATAATTAAAATAAAATCAAAATTGCTTCAAAATGGATTTTGATAAGCAATATGTATATACTTATTATATCATTTCCATTTTGTTTTTCAGGCCAGTGCAAGTGACCTCATGGATAGTCAACAAGAAAAAGCAGTACAAACAGAATGTGTTCGCAGGAAAAATCAAAAGGTTCAAACAGTATATGAGAAGGAATTTCTGAATGCAAAAATTTAAAACATGATTTTGAGAAATAAATTAAAAACAGAAGAGGAGAAAAATGACGGACGCAATGTTTCATCAGACAGTACATCTTTATCCTTAAATAATATAAGAAGCGATGATGCAAAAATGAAACTTTTTACAAGATTATATTATGCTCAGTTTCTAGCTCTATTTGAATTTCTAGGTGGCAGCGTATACAACTTGACATATTGGGATGGAGAAAATTCCAAGGGAAATACTAAAAAGGGAATAAGGAAACTTGCACCTAAAGATGAACTTTTTCTTACACTGGTACGTCTTAGAAGAGGATACCGACTTGATACTCTTGCACATTTTTTTGACTTGCAGCCTCAACAGTTAGCATAATTTTCACCACATGGATTCAGCTGTTGTATTGTCACTTCAATAACTATCGCCAGATGATGTTTCCAGAACGCTAGCATTTTAAGAGCAAACTACCTCGTATTTTTAGAATATTTAAAAATATCCATTGAATAACTGACTGCATTGAATTTTATGTTCAGATGCCAAGGGACTTTCATCATCAAGGAAATTTGTATTCTTCATACAAAAACAACTATACATATAAAAGTCTCATAGGAGTAACACCTAATGGAGCAATTGTGTATGTTCCAGACTTGTTTGAGGGAGCAGACAGTGATAGGATAATCATTACACAGTGTGGGTTTTTAGATTATATCAACCCTGGAAACCTTATTCAATGCTCAAAAAGAGTTGAAAACAAGACGTATTACCAAAGCACGCATACATGTCGAATTAGATTAAACATGTCAATTGAAACCCCTCCACATTAAAACAATTGAAACCCCTGGAATAGCAACTCCTTTTTTAAAACCCTGGGTACATATTAGCATAGACGTCTATAGTAGCTATATTCCTTCCCGATATTACATTCATTTCTCCCTCCTTCTAATGTATTTGACCTTGACATGTTGACTTCAGTACAGTGTATTTGACGAAGATGTACTTATTACATTATATGGTTACGTGTAGGCTGGTACAAAGGTAACAAAAGAAAAGAGTGAAATGAACAAGCTTTGTATATTTTAGCAAAATAATTTATTTCCCTAGAAAACAATGAAAAAATAGAAAATAGGACTTACGTTACGGTTTGTGAATATAATCCAAAATTTAATCCTAAGATTGAAAAATATAAGTCCTATCACTAAACAGTTCTAACTGAATCCAGGTTCGAATCTCGATGACGTTCCAATATGGAAGGCGATGACGTCAAATGAGGTGTTGTACAAATGACAACAAATCCTCGATTGAATCACAGTTTATAATGTTTCTATTTAGAATTCCAGAATAAATGTCCACTGAATTTCTTTCTCCCAGAACTTTTATAAATATGAAGCACTTGTTTAGTTTTCTAGAGAATAAATTATTAAATTCCAAAAAATAGATGAACTTCAAAACAATCTGGCATCAACAATAAACACCTCTTGAGCCCTCAAGGTTCAAAATACAACTCAATAGATCTAGTAGAAAATGGCTGTTTGAAGCCTCGATTTTAGATCACATGGTAGTTCACGTGACAGGCTACGTGATTTCTAGCTTGAACAGCGCAATAAAAAAATGACAATTATCACGTAGCTAGAATAGCCCTATCTAAGAATCAAATTTTCACCTGGAAATAAATTAAAAAGAAAGGCTGTTACAATTCAGCTAACACGTGAGCCGAAAATGACCTTGGCAATAGCCAATCGTCTTCACTCGATGTTTACAAAATCTATGAACTAAAAATAGTGCTGAAGTAGCTTATAATCTAATCGGGTCAAGCCAATTTCCGGAAAAGAGACTCAAATCCAATAAATATTATCATTACAATAAAATGTAATGAAACAAAATAAAATAATTATTTTTTTAAAAAAAAAAAAAAAACTAACATACGAGCAATTTAATTATATATACGTAACACTTCCCCCCATAAAGAAAAGTAAAGGTTTATATAATAAAACTTTCTTTTTACCATATGTAAATTATACATGAGGTTAAAATAAAATTACATAAACAAACTCTTATGAATTATACAAAGTGTACATGAAATGATATTTCTATACACGGGAAAGTGCATCTGCAATCAAGTTGTCTTTTCCTTTGATGTGCCTGATGTTAAGATTATATTCTTGTAAAAACAAACTCCACCTTAATAATCTTATGATTTTTATTTTTCATCTTGTCGATGAAGGTAAGGGGGTTGTGATCACTATACACAATAACCGGAGAAAGAGTTGAACTAATGTAAACTTCAAAATGCTGTAATGCCAATATTAAAGCCAAACATTCCTTCTCGACTGTTGAGTAATTCTTTTGGTGCTTATTTAATTTCTTAGAGAAATAGCACACTGGGTGATCAACACCATTTCTATCTTCTTGAATCAATACTGCTCCAACCCCAAAATCACTTGCATCAACAGATAATTTAAAAGATTGATTGAAATTTGGAGCTGTTAGAACCGGCGCACTCTCGAGTCTGGCCTTTAATCTATCAAAAGCCTCCTGACATTTTTCAGTCCAAAGAAACTTGTTTTTCCTACTCAACAAGTTTGTCAGGGGTTCAGCTTTACTAGACAATTTGGAACAAAACTTTCGATAGTACCCGGCCATACCCAAAAATCGCAGCAGTTGCTTTTTACTGACAGGCACAGGGAAATCAAAGATAGCCTTGACCTTAGCATCTATAGGTTTAACTTGACCGTGTCCCACAATATGTCCTAGAAATGTTACTCAAGCACGGCAGAACTCACTTTTAGATAAATTGATTGTCAAATTTGCATCAGTGAGTCTTTCAAAGAATTTTCGATTTTCGAAAGCTGTCCTTTCCATGTGTCGTTGTAGATGATCACATCATCGATGTAAGCATCACAATTTTCTAGACCAGAGGTAATCATATTCATCAGGCATTGAAAAAGTACTTGGCGAACCCTTCATCACAAAAACGGCATTACTTTATATTGATAGAGTCCATCTGGAGTCATAGATGCCGAAATTTCCTTTGCCCTTTCCGTTAGTGGAATTTGCCAAAATCCTTTCAGAAGGTCAAATTTGGTGACGTACTTGGCATTTCCAATTTTATCAATACAGTCATCGATTCTTGGTAATGGAAATGAATCTGTTTTTGTCACACTGTTCACCTTTCTATAATCAGAGCATATGCGGAAAGTTTTATCCGGTTTCGGAACAAGTATACATGGTGAACTCCAATCACTTTTTCTGGGATCTATGAAATCGTTCTACAGCAAATGCTGAATTTCCTTTTTCAAGTATTCCTGTTTGAGAGGGTTCATCCTGTATGGGTGTTGTTTCACAGGTTTTGAATCTACAATTTCAACGTCATGAAAAATTTTGTTTGTCCTCGTAGGAATATCTGGCAACAAGTGCTCATATTCGTAATTTCCGAATTCCGAAGATTTGTTGCTCCAAGATCAACAGTGTCCAACTGAATTTCTTCACTTAAATCCTCAGTTTGTGGGACAGGTAAAACTAAATTACTTGCATGATTTACTTGGTTATCTCTTTCAGTATACTAGTACTCGATTAATTTATTTAGATCAGAGTACTATTATTATAATTTGACTCATTCATTTTCTTCTTTACTTTGTAAGGGCCGTAAAATCTAATTTGAAGAAAATTTTCAAGAATGAGCAAGAGAGAATGAACTCCACTACAAAACTCAAAATTTCTCTCAAGTAAAGTTCTGTGAAAACCCAATTTCACTTTTGACTTGAATTGCTGAGCGCCAAATTCAAGTATAACAAGCTGGAAAATTCCAGACATAAAATTTGACCCATGACCAGATTGAACAGATTGGGAAGGCCAAATTGAGTAAAAAAAAAAAAAAAAAAAAAATTATCAAGGCTTCTACTATTATATTCCTCAAAGGAATTGCCTCTGTGAATCTTGTTGACAACAAATCCTCGATTGAATCACAGTTTATAATGTTTCTATTTAGAATTCCAGAATAAATGTCCACTGAATTTCTTTCTCCCAGAACTTTTATAAATATGAAGCACTTGTTTAGTTTTCTAGAGAATAAATTATTAAATTCCAAAAAATAGATGAACTTCAAAACAATCTGGCATCAACAATAAAACTTCTTGAGCCCTCAAGGTTCAAAATACAACTCAATAGATCTAGTAGAAAATGGCTGTTTGAAGCCTCGATTTTAGATCACATGGTAGTTCACGTGACGTCACAATGGAAATAAATTAAAAAGAAAGGCTGTTACAATTCAGCTAACACGTGAGCCGAAAATGACCTTGACAATAGCCAATCGTCTTCACTCGATGTTTATAAAATCTATGAACTAAAAATAGTGCTGAAGTAATTTATAATCTAATCGGGTCAAACCAATTTTCCGAAAATCCAATGAAAATTATCATTACAATAAAATGTAATGAAACAAATATAAAATAAAAAAGAATTTTAAAACTAACACACAAGCAATTTAATTACATATACGTAAAAGTATTATGATTGACAAAAGTCACATTTTACCTTAATATTCCCTTGGCGGACAGTTGTGAACTGACTGAGCTTATGTCGCGTGCGGTTATTAGACAATGTAAAGTGTACGGCAGGTAGCTCATTTAAATATTCCTGACACCTTTCTTTCAACTGCGACTTGTTTACATAAACAGGTTTTATATGTACAGCTCCGTGATTATCTAGTTCAGGGAAGGCGTTATTGACAACGGAAGTGGGCGTTGTTCTGTGTTTACTCACCTTTGAAGTAGGTCAGATCGATTTCCAGCTGTTTTTAAACCCCTGCATCTCTTTAACTGTAGATTTCAGTAGTCATCAAGTTGATCAGTGTTGATTTTAGCACCCGGAACATCTTCAGAAGTTAAATTAATTGCTTGAAACACTTGAGTGGACGCCATCGATTTGTTTGTATGAGGGTGGATCACGTGATACAGATATGACTAATCCTGAGCGTGCTGTGACAGCGGTCGATCTTTGCTATTGAGACATCTTCCTAAACACAATCACATAAATGTATCTATTCATTGACCTTAGGCGAGATGTTAGATGGTCTGCCTACCAAATCACGTGACATGACCATCTGTTAACCTCCGACACGCATGGAATATTTGGCAAAGAAATATGTTTCAGTTTAAGTGATATGTTTATTAAAAATGTTTTGTATTATTCTTAAAAATGTAAAAAATTACAAAGTTGCATACATTATACTGCAGTAGACAATATTTATGTTTGTAGTTCAAGTTCGTATAGTAATAACCTAAGTGTTTTATTTTAATAAATAATAAAAATCAATTTTAAAGCTGCGCGAGAGGTTAGCCATATAAAAGGAAATTCGCTCCAAAAGATGCTAATGTACTTAGTATATCATCTTATCCTTATTAATTTTATCTGGCTTATGTTTCTGGCTTATGTTTCTGGCTTATGTTTCTGGCCTTAGAAATAAATGAATTAAAAGTTAGTAACAAAATCTTAAATAATTTCTGTTTAGAAGTATATTGTTGTACATAATAATTTTAAAGTTTTACTGTGTTCGTCAGACGCAATTTTGATCAATGATGTCCGTTGAAGGAAACACGCAAATGCATGCCTAATATATCGGACAATAATTATCTGAAACCATTGCTTTTGTATTCCATTATTACACTTTTGCATCCCCACCTCTTCTTTAGCCCAGTAAAAAAGTAAAAGTAACTCAAGTGTCTGAAAGATCAAGACGATAAATCATCATTTTTGGGACAAGCCAATATTAAAGTGTAAATTTTCAAACTTTAAAATAATACAGTCTTAGGTTCAATGATTCCTATACAAGACAAATAATATACGTCAAAGTCCGAACGTTAGGGGGTTCTCCGTCCATATTCTAGAAACGTTTATTTTTACATATATTTTTCAATTTCAATTTATTTTGTTTCTTCAAGCCATCGACGGGAGTTGCTAATCTATACTTTCATGCAAACAAACACGTTGCAATTGCCATAAGTTGTTTTCATAATCAGGTGATCGATCACACGGCCACAAAAAGCCTTTATCCATCGATGTTCTGTCTATGTTTCGGGAAAGGACTATTTCTACTTCCTCCATTTAGACGATATGAATATCGATTGTCAGAATTGCAAGGCCCCCACTGATTTCTTTTCACTCTTATCGATCAAGAAATCAATAAATCATTGCAAAATTTTTAATACTTATCATAATTAATTCATTATTGCCATAAGCAGCTTGTCGGAGGAAATGGCGGACGCTCGCTGACTGGTTAATTGATCAGCGTGATTGACAAGTGACAATAGTCAATTGTTCAACTACTGCTTAGATAATCCATATATATATATATATATATATATATATATATATATATATATATATATATATATATATATATATATATATATATATATATATATATATATATATATATATATAATACTATCATACAGGTTAGAGAATGTTTTAATTCGTACTCTACGGAGATTGGAAGCCAGGTCCGCGGGTAAGCGGCACCCATCACGCACCAGCCCATATTCCTTCACGACTAAGTACGCATCACCAAAAAAAATGATGGCGCTGAATGGGTGTTATATGCACTCGTGCGTAGCAGACATACTCGCATGACGACCTGGTAAATAATTCGCATCTATCTACACAGTCATTCCGGATTCCTATGAAAGAAATCAAGGTATATAGGATTAATTAATTATATAGTATTATAAATATACACCAGACAGAACGGAAAGTGCTATCCCTGGATTCTATAGAAGAATTGCCTGGTGCATGCAGGCAAGGCGATGGGTGCCGTTTACCCGCGGACCTGGGTTCGAATCTCCGTAGAGTACGAATTAAAAAATTCTCTAACCTGTATGATAGTATTATCTGTATTAAAATATTAATTCTGCCTACTATTATAAAGCTTTCTTCTATTAAAATCCACACGAGTGCGTTACTTGCAACGGACCTTTGACCGTGAAGCACTTTCTGTTAGATTGTTCCTATCTCGAAGCAACACGCGATCGTGAGAGACCTTTTCTTAAATTGTTTCTTCAACTCCTGTTGGACAAGTAACGTCATTGCTAAATAAATCACAGTGATTGTGAGTAGTGTTCTTGGAGCAAAAGAGTTCGAAAGTCGGATTAAACCTATAGGCAAGATCCCACAGGTGTATCCTATTTATTAGAATTATTATTAGTATTATTATCGAAATTTACTTATTTGAATTTATTTGAATTGTGTAAATATAAAAACCTTTGTGCATTTTTGCCTTTGTACTGGGAAAAAGTGGGTAATCCTTTAAGCTTAAAGGATGGCGACAGCAGGAAAGGGCAACAAGCCACAAGGAGGGAAGATCACTAGTTATTTCCCTACAGAACTCAAGACGACTACGCAAGGAAGACTCCTGTTGGCGTACCGCAGGCCGGGAGTCCAGGTGATAGACTTATCAAACTTCCCAGAAGGGGAAAGACCGCGACCAGCGGAGCTCTTACAAGGACTGGTCGCGATGGGGGTGAAGCCAGAAATGATTCAAGGGCTACAAAATGGAGGCAGAGAACTGTTTTACATCTTTCCGCAAAGCGAGAAATCACTGTTCAAGAACGGGCAGAATCTGGAAATCAAAGGAAAGGAGGCAAAAGTCTATAGCCCGCCACCCCTAATAAAACAATTAGGGGAAAAGGACATTGAAATGCATGTGTCAGGATTGCCGATAGAAGTTCCTAATGCGGAATTGCTGGAAAAGTTGGAACAGAAATTTGGGATTAAAGCCCTAAGTCACCAGATGGCAACATATTGGGGTTTCCCCAAAATATTGACGGGTGTTAGACTAATAACACTAACCGAGACTGAAGCCAGGAAAATACCGGCAACTTTCTATGTGATGGGTTTCATCATAAAGACATGGTACAAAGGATGCCAGTTCCACCGCCCTTGTTACAAGTGTGGGAATGTTGGACATCTACAAAGAGAATGTCAGACGCAGAGCACAGGGGCTCAGAACACATATGCGACAATAGCAGCGGGGAAAAAAGGACAAGTAGAATTAGCTGCGGTCCCAAACCCAGCAGAGCAAACAGAGCAAAACCAACCAATAGAGGTAGAAGACCTTGGAAATATGGAGAAAGAAATGCAGAAAACAAATAGTGAAGAAACAGGGGTTAAGCTGACTACAGCAGAAACCAACGAATCAATCAACACGACATACAATACAACAGATGACTCAGAGAAATGGCTGGATGCGAGCCAAACTAGCTCCACAGAAAAAAGAAAAGCCAAAGCCAGAGCCAGGAGGCTGCAAAAGCAGAAGGAATTAGAAGTAAAAGAGAAAAATCAGAGTGGAGGAAAAAAGAAAACTTTTTATGTGGCGGAAGACACACATGGAGAGAAGTCACAAAATAATACAGATGACTCAATACCGCAAGAAAACAGGACAATAGAGGAGTCCCTGATCTTGGAATCGCCGCCAAAAGGGGACATGGGAAAAGACTCGGTGACACCAAACCTAGTTCAAAAAAGGAAGAGATCAGCTTCTACTCCAAGGACGCCCTCAGAGCCGGAAGTAGTAGAATTGATAAAAGAAGCGAGGGAATCGCAGAGGGCGATCTCACTCAACAGGGAACACCAGAGAGAGCCGCAAAAAAGACCACTGACGATACAAGAATACAAAGCAAAAAGGATTGCCCACTAAGGGAAAAATTCTTGTCACCATTAAGTAAATATATATTACAAAATAAAATAATGAATCAAATTCAGCCAAGATGGAGGGACTCAACCTCAAAATCTTGACTGTAAATATCAATGGGTTTAAAAACAAAGTAGGGAAAATTATAGAAAAAGCAAAACTATATGATGTTATTCTAATACAAGAGACACACGGTCTAGCCGAACAAGAAGTCAAACTACTAGAAGAAGAGCTAGACGCTCTAGTAATCACTAGTAACTATCCAGGAAAGAAAATAGCAGGGGTAGCGATAATTGTTCGGCAAGCGGCCAAAGGTTTAAACTTTGAAGAAATAAAACCAAATATAGAACTACAGGGTAGAGTACTACATATCAAATTAAATAACTGGAACATCTTTAACATTTATGTTCCAGCAGGGGGTATTAATCCAGGGAAAATTAAATTTATTACAAGTATAACCAATTATGTACAATAATTTATGGTAGAACCATGCATAATGGGGGGGGGGGGCATTTTAATTGGGTGCTAAATGAAGAAGATAAAAGTGAAAAATTTTCAGATTCAGATAGGGCTTCAAGAAAATGGGTAAATATTTTTATAAAAACTAATAATCTCATGGATACTTTTAGGTGGAAATATACAAACATTAGGAAATATACATATACATATGAACAAAAAAAAAGGGAGTAGATTAGACACTTTTTACATATCAGAAAATCAAATAGCAACAGTTAAAAAATGTAACATTCATGAAGAGAAAATAGCAGATCACAACTTGGTAGATTTTGAGCTAGAGATTGTAAACAGAACAAAATGGGGGTATGGATTATGGAAATTAAATAATTCACATCTGGAGAATAAAAACTATATAGAAACAATTAGAATATATATAAACAGATTTAAACTAATTGGGAAAATTTTAAAAAAGAAGTAAAGGATTTGACTAAATATTATAGTAAAATAGAAAGGGAAAAGAAAATATGGATCCAAATATCATATTCGAAAATACAACAGAAAGGGAATCCATACACAAAACAAGATAACTTAATAATTCAACAATGGGAAGAATTGGAAAAGGAAAAACTAAGAGGTGTTAAAATAAGGGCGGGAAAATTTAGTAACCTGTATAATAAAGGGAGGGGTTTGTACAGAAGATTAGAGCTAAAGGGTGGGGGAACAGAAAAAGATAGACAAGATGAAATTGGGTGGGGAAATTGTGAAGGATAAACTAAACATTCTAAAAGGTATTAAAGAATATTACACAAACATTTTTAAATCATAGCAAATAAAAGTAGAAAATATAAAGCAATATCTACATGAAACTAAATATAATCAGATAGGAATGGAGGATAAAGAAAACTGTGAGAAATATATCACAGTAGATGAAATCAAAAGTGCTATTAATAGTTTGAAAAAGGGGAAGTCACCAGAATAGACGGTCTAACAAATGATTTTTATATAACTTTTAAAGATGATATAGTTGATATTTTAGAACTTTTATATAATAATATCTTACTTAATGGGGAAATGCCCAAAACTTTAAAAGAAGGGATAATTACGTTAATATACAAAGGGAAAGAGGAAAGGAATGATTTAAAAAATTGGAGACCTATAACTCTATTAAATGTAGATTACAAAATTTTAAGCAAAATTATAACTAACAGAATTAGAAAGTGTTTAAATAACATAATAGGTTTTAATCAGAGCTGTAGGGGGGTAGGAAGAAAAATTATAAATAATACATTATCCATTTCAGCTATTATAGACCTCATCCAAAGTAAGAATGAAAAAGCTATAATGTTTTTATTTGACCAAGAGAAAGCTTTCGATAGAATCGAGCATGAATTCATTTTCCAAGCGTTAGAAAAGTGTGGTTTTGGTATAAATATAATAAAATGGATTAGGGCAATGTACAAAAATATTACTTCAAAGATAATAATAAATGGAGCCCTGATGGGCGAATTTACGCTTCAGCGCTCAGTTAGACAGGGCTGCCCCTTATCTATGATATTTTACGCAATTGCCATAGAGTCCTTGAACATAAACATAAAAAATAACACCAATATTCAAGGAATAAAAATACCTAATATGAAAGATGAATTTAAAACTATACTACATGCAGATGACTGCACTAACTTTACTAGAGACGAATACTCCTTCAAGTATCTACAAGAAGAATTCATAAAATTTGGAAAAGTCTCTGGCTCTGCGATAAACCATAGCAAAACAGAAATTTTATTAATAGGAAACTGGCGAGGAAATTACCCAGGTCTCCCGCCAAACTTGATAAAAACTCATGTAAAAGCATTAGGAATTATATTTGGGCTGAACTCAACTCACAAAAACTATAGTGAGCTAATATCAAAATTGGACGCACAAATTGAAACTTGGTCTCATGTCAAGATAAACTTAATCGACCGCATACAAGTCGCCAAGACGTACCTGTACAGCCAATTAAATTATATTATGAATACAACTTACTTAACAGAAGCCGTGATAGGCAATATAGAACGGAAAATAACGAGCTTTATTTGGGAAAACAAAATTCATTACTTAGGAAAAAAATATATATGCAGACCCAAAGTTGGGGGGGGGGGGGATTAGACCTCCCTAACCTAAGCTTGAAGCAGAAAGCAATGATTTTAAATAGACTTAAACACTAAATGATAAACCGACACATCCGTGGGAAGCCATAAATATATATTTATATGGATATTTATGTAAATTTAACAAGAAAATATATATAAATAACTCACTTAGTAAATTGTTAGAACCGACTGGGTGCTACAGGAGAATAAAAGAATTAATATATAGATATAGAAATAATATATATACAAGTTTAATGGAACCTTTGATAAAAGAGAAACATGAAATAGAATTGAGGATCCCGAGTTTCAATTGGGATACAATATGGAAAAACTGGGCAGGTATTAAAACGCCTGCCATTCAAAGTAGAATGTTTTTCTACTTACACGATAGATGGTTAACAGGAGAAATGGCATTCGGTAGACATTTAACCAATAGTCTACCAAAATGTAGGATGTGTGGTATATGTATTGATTCAAAAAAAACATTTAATTTTAGAATGCCAGAAAAATAAATTTGAAAGGGAAAATATTAAAACTAAAATCCAACAGAAATACGGAATAAATTAAAACTCAGCTTTTATATACAAATGGGATTAAGGATAAGGGACTATATAATTACATTATAATTTTTATTAACACAATTATGAAAACCATACGAGAATACACTTAGGAAATTGCAACTATATATATGCCTGTGGGATCTCTTCAGTATTCAACAACCACACATAAAAAGGGGAAGGGAAGGACGAGGATACGTGGCCAAAACTACGTGACTAACGTGAGGTAGGACGGCCCGTACCGACTCCTAAAACCCAACCCCAAAGCATACACACATACATAGCAGACACTTCTTTCCTACTATCTAACTATCATCTCTAAGCAGACATTAAACAAAAGGAGTTCCAAAGCTAGGGTGGCCGGTATCGATCTAGATCACAACCGGTCTCCTGAAGCAAAGGAACCCATAAAATTAAAAAAAAACTATGAAGATATGATCTATATAGCCAGCCCTTACAAGAACACAAATGCAGACACAACAGATAACACACACATATAGCACACATAGGACAGTATGGATCCCTGGCAAGGATCACTAAAAGTAAACAAGCTTTGACTTCCAGACCGGGAAAACAGCTCTTATATTACACTAGATTAGGATCGGTGTTTAAACCCTACTGCAAAATTGATAAAAAAAAAAAAAAGAAATTGTTTAAAAATAATACAAAAAGCACATACACTTCAAGAAAACAAAAAACATATCAAAACCTTTTATGTTTCGGACTAGGGGGTCCCTCAGATGATGATGTATCTGAGAGGGGCCACACTGATAACGTTAAATTGTTTCGATCTCGAAGCAACACGTGATCGTTACTACCATGTTCAGCACATAAAGGAATTTATTGATAAAGCGAATGAGTCTTGCATGAACGAAGTTAACAATTATTCTACAATATTGCCTGTGGGCAACCTATTTCCTTTGAGTAGTTTTAACCAGCATTGTACTGTCAATCATCCAAAATCTTTTATTAACTATTTAATTAATATGCACACTATTTACATTAACCGTTGATAGGGAACCTTTATATATATATATATATATATATATATATATATATATATATATATATATATATATATATATGTGTGTGTGTGTGTGTGTGTGTGTGTGTGTGTGTGTGTGTGTGTGTGTTCATATTATCCTCACTATCTCATCGTCTTGTTTTGTGTCCTTTTATCGCTCGTTGATAATAAACAAGTTTTGGTACATAAATCATTTACCATTTTTCGGCGCTTTATGGCCTTGCAGTGCTGGTGCGTCGTGTAGCCAAGATCAACCAATATTTCAAACGTTTTCCAAAAATATTTAATACAGTTGCAGCTAATGTACTGTGTCCTGGCCCCTTACAAAGAGAACACGATAACCTTTATTCTGAAATCTATGTCAAGAATAACAAATATGCTTATTTGGGGGTTCATACTTAAACAAACACACATGGTTACAGCACTTTTAAAACATCATAGGCCATGTGATGAGCAGAAAATGGGTGAAAAGTGCCTTTTCCTAAACATGCCGCCATTTATGTATGTGCACTCTTAATATATAGCACAAAGATTTTATTGTTCAGTAAAGGGTGAAGAATATTATCATACCATCCTATATATTCTTCGGTTTAATTACTGCCAGAGTTCATAAGGCTGAGATAATCCGATATGCTCATTTTCTTTAACCGTTTTACCAGTACGTGGTTCAACCGAGAAAAATGATCGGAAACTTTTGATGACGTCATGATCATATATTTAGATAGTACATATCTAAAATACCATATGGATTACAGCGACTTTTCTTGACTGATATCATGTGGCACAAATACTGATATCAAATCAAGAGAAGAAAACTTTACTAATTACCAATCTAGGTAATCTTAGTGGCCGTTACTTTGTTGGTAAACAGTGGTTACTAGAAGATCTCTCACTCTAACGCATGCTACATGTCTGCGGCATGATGCCCCAGTGCTAGACATCACTATAAACTGCCACCCTGCAGACATCGTAGCGATATGACTGAAAAATTGTTAAAGCTACGTTAAAAATCATAATCACATCACACATCACCTCACTCTAACGTCTGTAATTACTAGCAGTTAATAGACTTCAAGAAACTAGTGACCGTAAATAATATTGGCCTTATACAGATCGGTTAAATAAGCGTGGTCTGATTGGCAGTTACTAGAAATTCCTTCCACAGCATTTAGCTGAGTATTGTGGTTTGCTAGAACAAAGTAATTAGTAGCAGTAAACCAATAAGCTCTTTGGCCATGTGCTCTTTTTTATATTCACCTAGATATCACCCTGACAAGCATTAATCGACCATACTGCTTAAAATATTAATTAATATTATCGATAATGTAGCTAGTAACATATAGAATCCTAAACATATGTAGTTTCTATTGTACTAAATAGAGTTTATTTATTTCTTGATCAGTAAGACTGGTAGTTTGTTGATTATATGGAATAACGCAACGGCATTTCTTCTAAAGTTCGTGGTTGAAATAGATGCAAATTATATTTAATTTCTTAAATGGATAATCCTGTACTGTTCAAGTTTATCTTACCTTTATTCACCTGTTGAATAGATACTTGGTAGGCAGAATAATTTCTTCCAATTGTATAACAGTTATTCAAATATTTCCCGATCCATTTCCAACTCAATAGTTTTCATCTTTTTCCATCGAACTGAAGAAGAAAAGCAAATAGTTTTATGTTGAATATATTATTGCTTGTTATAAATATTCCATTTAAAACACGAAGAGCATTATACAATATCAGCTATATGTGGAACGTGTGATTCCATACTGCTCAAGAACTGCATTAAAAATTGCCATCATTTTGTGTCCTTGCCGAATTATATTACTGTATTTCAATCAAGGCTAAAATAACAGCATTTTTGTTGGCGTTCATTTCTTTTGGTTCTTTTCTTTCGTATATGTTATACCTTTACTCCGTTAGCATACAACGGTTGGTCTAGGACCTCTCACGCGATCGTTTTCAATTACTGGTAGTCAATAGCCTTCTAGGAATTAGTTACCCCCAAAATAAAAGGAGTATCGAATATCTTCTAAGTAAATGCAAACTGTGTATTAGTTACTATTGCTTCCTTCAACAGTAATTAACAGATAACTGTGGTGTAAGACCATTAACAATGCATACATTAGTATGCTCAACTAGATATGAGATCGACAAAGATTAATTGACCAAAGTGTTTAACATATTAATGACAATTATTGATAATTCATCTTGTAAGGAGTATAATGCCAAGAATGCATCGCATCTGTCTGCCAGTATTTGTACTACTAATTATATAGTTCATTAATTTATTGGTCAGTAATACTGGTGGTTTGCTGATTATATGATATTTGACGGTGTAATATAAACTTCATAATGTATAAGGATAGAGCTTTGTTCAATTCGACATTTTAAGATCCAGTAAACCTGATATTAATTGACTCGATTAATAAATAATAATTGTTTATTGGAAATATTCGTTATCAAAATTTGAGAACACTATAGGATTAAATGATCATGGTCGGGTATTTATCAATGTGCAAATTTTACCTAATCGCTCACAGTCTTACATAAGATCAGCAGATTTAATCAACAAAACATTCCCTTTTATGTACATCGAAGTTTTCTTTCGTTAGCCCTTAACTGCGATAGAATACATAGTCCGATCTTCGCTAGCCAAGATTCGTGATCCTTTATACAATTATACGGGGTAGAATGTCATAGCGGGTCATGCCAGTGATGTATTGTTATGATAATTATTTTAATATATAAAGAATGGTTGTTGCGGTTAAACCAGGAATATTCTTTTTTTTTTCGAAAATTACGCTTGCGTATGGAACGTGTTGTTACAGCAACGTCGTTGTTACTTTCGAGGTGAAATGCAATAATTTTGGAAGATTGGCTTCTAAAGCCGGCCATATGTCTTCTTCGGCAAAAGGGGTGAGTGTTGGAGTGCAGGAAGGTCTGTGAAATTACATTGTTTTAACTTCTAATGGTAGATTTTAAGCTGTGGCTGGTAAATTTTGATCGGAAATCACAGGAGCGGGGGGGGGGGCTTGTTGTTGTTATTATTAGGGTGTAAGGCGTTGATATAGATAAAACTTCACATCAAATGACCTGGCAACAGGGAACCAAAAGTGGTCCACAGAATTTGTTGATGTGTAGACAATTCCAGATCAGTATCACGTGGCCGTTTACATCCAATCAAAACGTAGAAAACGCAGTTAATTCATAAAAAAATGGAATTATTTGAAATTAAAAGATGCAAGTAGCACGAATGATCTTAAGTGATATTCTAAATCCCGAAAGGTCGCTAAGGTTGCATTTTCTCGAGTAACACACCAGTAATGTATAGATTCAGAAGCGAACGGGCCGATTATCTGTCGAGATTTTACATTTCTGTTAATATATATTATACATAACGTTTCCAGAGACGTGTTTAAAAAAATCAAGCACAATATGGCGTAGAAACCTTCAGCCCTTTACATTACAACATATTTGACATTACAGGCTGTCAGATTATACGAGTGAGTCAGAGCATACGAGTGAGTCAGAGCGTACGAGTAAGTCAGAGTATACTAGTCAGAGCATACGAGGTACTTACGTTACTTGGGTGAGTGTATAAGTATAGTATCAATTGAGATAATTCCCGAACAGAACATAGAAATGCAGTAATTGGTTGCATTCAAATTGGCATGTATCAACACTTTTTGTTTTATTTTTTAACCCTTTGCTCTACTACCCGCCTGAAAATTTAGGTATATTACTTGCACTCAGATGATGGAACGCACAAGGCGACATTCATGAAATATAATTAACGGTAATAATCTTGAACGAATGGTGGTACTATGGGTTTTCAAACAGTTCAGAGAATTAGTGCACTATGCAATTATGTTCCTTATTATTGAAAAAAAAGTACTTGCAAATTTGTCACAGCAAACTTTATCCAGGATGGTCTTCATATCATTTGATGAGTACATTAAGAATGTCTGAATTTTACAGGTTGTACCTTTGCATAGTAGCATAATTGTTCTTCGTCTGTGACATTTTAAGGTCAGATTCATTTACGTTTGTTACGTTACAGGCATGTATCGATCTGGAGGTGTTTGCTTGCTGTATATCTTTTTATAGAACATTAATGTATTTTTTTCGGTCTCTTTTAGGTGTTTACTGACAGATTCAAAGCAACAAAAAAGTTACATAAAGCAATCAGAACTTTTAAAATACCCTTCGTATCAACATAGTTCTTTTACTAAAAAAGTTCTTTCTATTTCAGTCGTGCTGTTCTCACGTCGATTAGCTTGAAACAAAACTTGTACCCGATTGTACCAAAGTGGAATTGTCACTAAAAGAATGCGTATGATACATTGTTGGTGCTCATCGAAAATAGTACCAATTTAATATCCGATAAGATGGCCATCTTAAAGATCGTGTTATTGCTATTCCTGCTAAACAGATGGATTTATCGACACTTTGACATTGTGTAGTCGATCCGAAATGAAAATGGTGCCAGTATCATATCTACCATGGCTGCCACAATGCCGTCTGGAACATTTTGTCATTGCTACTCTTCCTGAATGAATGATTTTAATGGCATGAGTTTTCTCCAAATTACGTATGAGGTCTGACTGCCAATAAATGAATATGCTGACGGTTTGGCTTTTAACATGAAGTCGAATTATATGTGATCTTAAACGAAAATGGTTTAGATGAGACCTCTAGCATGGCTACCATGTCCAGTAACTTCAACATACTGTTAATATTTCTTCTTGTGAACAGATGGTCATATTTTCATGCAGTTTACAGTAAAGGACTTATGAAATGTAGCTGTTCGAGAACGAATATTGTAGTGCTTAGACCTTTGATTTAGCTGCCATGTTGACCGTCTTTAACATTTTAGCATAATTATTTCTCGTTAGCATGTGATCGACATTAGAATCAAAATAGAAACTTAAAAGTAAACATTCAACTTATCAATTTGCAAATGTAATTGTGAAAAACAAGAAAAGTCATAGAACTACATTTTGTAGCGGACACACTCGGAGGGAGTTCATTCACTCGGTCAATACACAGTTCCCCTGAACTCCGTTAAAAGGGCAAATATGTGTATTTATATGTGATATAAAAAATAGATGTATAGTTAGTACTCTGTATCAATGACATACCACTCGTTGTGATACGTGTATTTAGGGAGCATTCATGAGCAGAATATAGAAATACAGAAGTTCGTTTCATATAAATTGGAATACATCAACGCCGATGGTTATGTATTGTTCAGTTCTCTTGACCTTCTCCGAAGTTAACTTAGAGAACAATTTTGTAATTAGACGCTTCGAACGTACATGGCGACCATCTTGAAATTATAGTTAATGATGCTGATCCTAAACAAAAGTTCTGAATATTACTTATCTGCACAACAAAGTTCTGTATTGGTAGACGTTATATCAGTACAAAGTATTCCCATGCACCTATTTGCACTTTTGAAGTCTGATTACATTGGTCCACAATTATTTAGGAGTCGTCTGCTTCAAAGATAAAATGTGCTATTTATTATGGATTTTTATGTGCTGAATTCAAATATGACAATTAAAGCAACTGATTGGCTGCTGTTTCCAAGATATTTAAGAGATTACATTTTACGTCTATGTATATTGTGTAGATAGTAGAGTTTTAGTCATAAATTGTAACCCTAGGTCTTTTCATCTGTTTATGCATGCTTTCACCTGTCCTGTTTATGTAATACTTTAATAAAAACAGGAAAAGGGTTATATAAATACAATTTATTATGAAACAAAAGGCAAAAATCAATTATATATATATATATATATATATATATATAAGTACATAGTTTAGTCCTTATTCAGTGTCTACTTGGAGCTTCTTGGCTTGTCTCTTGTGTTCATTAAATGGAGCATCTCTTGTCACTGTCCAGCAATAGTCTGCAAGAACTGATGGGCTCCATTTGCCCTGACAGCTTTTCTCCATCGTTGCAACGTCCTTATGAAATCGCTGGACGTACTCGTTGCCCACTGTTCAGCAGTTCGGTAGAAAAAATCTAGATCAGAGTACAAAATATGTATCTTTAGTGACATGTTGCAACTAAGGCTTTTGTATGCCTTGAGAAGGTTTTCCACCAACTCCCTGTAGTTGCCTGCCTTGTTGTTTCTGAGACAAATTTGTTGCCACTAACTGGAAGGCTTTCCATGCCGTCTTTTCCTTGCCACGCAGTACACAGGCAAATGCATCATTCGAAGTAGTTCACGAATCTGAAGACCAACAAAAACAAATTCCTTTATCTTAGCTTTACTTAACCTTGGAAATTTTCCACGGAGGTACATGAAAGCTGCTTGTGTTTTGCCCATGGCCTTGATTACGAACGATATTGAGGGCTGCCATCACACCATCGATGTTGTTGCAGGCTACAAGATCACCTTCCATGAGGAATAATGGGACAAGATCCTTTAGACGGTCCCGGAATATGGAAACCCTAACATCACCTGCCAGGAGATTCCACTGCTGTAGTCTGGAGCCCAACAGATCAGCCTTACTCTTGGATAGTTCCAAATGCCTGACAAGGTCATTCATTTCACCTTGTGTTAGTGCAAATAGGACTTAAAATAACTGTCCTAATGATAAACAATTACTAACAAAGTATTCTTCACGTTTACCATTGTTTGTGTCTTGAAACGGAACCTTATTTGTCCATAGTGTAAGTATTTCATTAATGACGATAATATGTTTAGGCTTGAAAAGACACGGAATTTAGTAACATGAACTGTTACATTTCCTGTTCATGAAAATATAAATAATAACACAAAATAGATCACACGTCAAGCAGCTAATTTGGACGTGTTCTTTGGTTCTAAATTAGTACGAAACCAAACTGGAGTACTTTGATTGTCTTTTTAATTTGTGAGGACAGTTTTAATGGGGCATTATAACTTTAGGTATGAATTCGGAGGATTTTCGTTGTCTTCCGCTCAAAAAGAAAGAGTTATTTTGTGCATAGGTAGCATAATGAAATACTGGAGACCCATCTCACTTCTAAAAGTACCATACAAATATGGAGGGGGATTACCGCCAAAATTCTATGCAGGTATTTTCTAATTTTCCTTGATTCATTATTGTAAATGATTGCTTGCAAGTGCTACTTTCATAACTCTATACATGTATATTGTATTCTTCATGGATGCAAACTGTACGTGGCTGTTTGCAAGTGCTACTTTTCTTCTGCATTAATGTAAATGGCTGCTTGCAAGTGCTACATAATTCCATCCATGTATATTGTATTCTTCCTTCTGCGTCATTGTATCTTGCTTTTTGCCAAACGCTGAATTCATTCTGTAATTTGTCGAAATGCAAATGCTATGTCAGTTATTACAAATTTTATATTCTATTTATAAACTTGCCATATTACAAATTACATCATTCCAACTCCTGATTTCAGTTAGATTTGACCTTGCAGCAATCTAATTTTGTCAGTATCGTCTTTCTTGTCCAACTCGTGTCGCCATCAGTAGTCATAATGGGATACCACAGTATTATCATGGCATTATGACAACAGATGGCGCTCTAAATTTCCAAGTTTTGCCATGAATGAAAATAATGAATGCTCCTCACGGTAAGTTAGATTGCTTTACGGCACTAATTTTGTGTGGCTAGCAGCTTATAAAGAACTTACTAGACCAAAGTGTGGAGAAAAAAACACAAGTTGTAATTCTTTCAGTCCCGTCTTTTTTAGGTGTAAGTTAGCGACGAATTTTTAATCGTTCTCTAAAACCATGTGCTTTTTCAAAGATCTAAATGATTTGTAGCACCTTAAGAAAACAAAAACGCCATCACAACAGCAGGGTGGTCTTAGACCAGGTCTATCTTCAACCCCGCTGGCCACATGAACCGAAAAATGTAAAGTTAGCGAGCCATACATGCTATTATAGAACTTATTTTTGTATGAGCGCGGGCCAAACAAAAGATTCCCGCGGGCCTGCAGGTTGGACCACAGGGGTTCGTTACAAAGAAAATTAGGAGTATCCGTCCATGAATCAAGGGGGGGGGGGGTCTAACCTGTAACTCACCTTGGACCACCCTGCATTACAGGACTGTACTGTCATATCATGAACTCCCCAGTTTTGATGCACTTAAGCATTGGCTTTCACGTTTTCATAAATATACTTCTTTCATAGTGATATCTCTCATTATTTTGGAAGTATTAGTCATTTTAGAAAAGTACGGATCAGAAGCGACAATGATATATTCCATCGTACATTTCTTCACAAGCTTTCAACAGACAAACCCTGGTCGTAAAGATCGTATATTACGTCACCCATTTTGATACACCACACAGAAGTCAATCTTTTCCTGTAATACTATTGTACATATGCTCCGGCGAAAATAATATGTTTCAAAATAACATCAATAGCATATAAAATAAAGATTGGAGCACACACACACCCAGCCCTCTATTTATTGATGGATACATATAATTTTCTTTGTAAATAGCATCTGTACATCTCACTGCCTAAATAAACAGCTTGTAAGGTCAACTGACGGGAATGAGGGGAATGAATAATCACCCCAGGACGCCAAAACTTGTACACTGACATGCTTAAGCAGATATGTATCATTATGAATAGTATTTAAGTTTTTGAAAGATGTGTATCTTTTACTTAAGTAGTTGTATTATACTGCAACTTTGTGACACTGTTAATGTAAATACAAATTTCATCATGCATCATCAATCACTGAAAACAATAATACTAGAAATAGCTCATATTTATTAATTTCTTAAATGGGGGGGGAGGGTTCATTAACAGTA
>JAECUM010020569.1:0-42917 GCA_016617855.1 Megalonaias nervosa | reverse complement strand
CTTCCCATTAGTATTAGTTATTAGTTGTTAGTTGATTATGTGTTGGTTAGTGGTTAATGTTAGTTATTGTGGGTGGGTGTGCTTTGTTAGTTTGTTTTAGTTGAATAGTGTTGGAGTAGTGTTGTTTAAGTTTGTCGCATGCTATGTACAGAGTGTTTTCTTGTGGTGTTGTTTAGTCTATATTATATTGTTGGTTCTGTATGGTTGGCTTTTGATGTCTTGGTCCTGTTTGCCCTTGTTATACTTACCTGTCCCTCGACGCGATTGTGTTTCCGATTAAACTTATTGGTGTCCGTCTGTGGCGCTGTGCACCCCCTTGTTGTTAAAGGTGAATCTCGATTCCTTATGTGTGTAAGTTCTTTTTTAGGACTCTCCTTTTGGCTTGGCAGTTGTTATCATAGTCCTGCCTCTCTTGTTGTTGCTAGTGCCCTTATGTGTCCTTTTGTCTTGGTATTTTAGTTACGATTTGCCCGTTAGTTGGTCCTTGTGCAATAGTCATATTTCCCTAGTTGAATCTGATGTTCAATGGTATTTCTGGTCCCTCGTTGTTGCGTTTGGTTTTCAATTCCTTGTGCCTTTTTAGGCTGATTTCTGGACTTGCTTTTTAGCTGGCGTTTTGCCATAGTCCTTTTATGTTTGCATGTTGTTTTACTTACCCTGTGTCCAGCTTAATCCTGTTGTTGTCATTGTTATGATGTCTAGTAGTCCTGGTTCTCTCGTTGGTACCATTGGATTTCGATTCCTTATGCCTTTTAGGTTGGTTTGGGGACTTGTTTTTTACCTGGCGTTTTGCCATAGTCTGTTTAATAGGTTAGTAGGAGAGGTGGGTGCTGGAGTGTTGGACGGCTGGTAGTGCTTCTCTCTGAGCCGTATGTCTAGGCTCATTGTCATAGTCCTGGTTTATTGTGTTGCTGGTGTTTTCCCTTTTGTTTATATGTGACCATATTTTGGGATCCCCGTTAGGTACGAGATGACGTTTTTGTAGGTAAGTTCTATATTTGTGTTCTTGGTCTTATCCAATATCTCTGGGTATGTTTGTTGGTGATCCAATGCGTTTCTGGTATTCTTGGAAGCTGTTCCGCTGCACATTGTAGGTGGCACATGTGTTGAATATGTGGTCGAGCGTCTCTGCTATTGGGCAGTGAGGACAGTTGGCTGTTTGGTTCCCTTGGTCTTTGAGGTACTTTCTGAAGCTTCCTTTCAGTAGTGTTTTTCCTGTCATGATTCTGTTGATAATCCTTAAGTCATTAACTTCCATGTCCTTTGGGGTAATGAGTTTCCTGGATACTTTTTTTTGTAGTTGGTGGAGATGCCTTCTCTTGTTGGAGTTGTTCCACATGTGGAGTGTGTTTCGTTGTTGTGGAGGTTCTCTTTTGCCACTGTGTCCGCTTTGTCGTTCCCGGGGAGGTTTATGTGTGATGGCACCCAGAGGAATTCAATGGTGTGTTGATTTGTCTCGAGTTCTCGAATATGTTGCATCACTTCCTCGAGCATATTTGCTATGCTTCGTGTTGCACCTGTTTCTAAGGTTTTGAGGACGCTGAGAGAATCCGTGATGATAAAATGGCGCTGCTGGGTTTGAGTTTTGATCTATTTCAGTGCTTTGTTGACTGCCAAAAATTCGGCTGTGTAGATGGAGCAGTCATCTGGAAGTCGAGCTCTAATTTGTATTTGTTGTTCAGGTACCACGATTGCTGCTATCGTTCTGTTAGGTTCCTTGGATTTAGATCCGTCCTTGTATATTTTAGTGTATTCCGTATTTTGGTCCTGGAGTAGTTTTTGAATGTCAAGTAGCATCTTGCAGGGATTTTGTTGTTTGGCTCCGAATGTTTGTGCTATGAGGTTGATGTTTGGGGTATTATTTCTCCACGGGGTGGGGTCATGGATTTGCCGTTGCTCTGCTTGTATGTCAGTTAATTGGAGTTCTGCGCAGAGGTTATGGACTTTCTTGCTTGCTGGTGGGTTTGGTACAAGTTTTTGATTGAATGATCTTTCGCATAGCTTAGTTAGCGCCTTAGTTGGGTTTGCGTCGCTGTGTATTGAGTTCCTGATGGTATGTCTTAAGATTTGTTCCTCTCTGTGTAGTTGAAGGGGTAGTTCTTCTGTTAGTATTTGTAACTCTTGAAGTGATATGTTGGGTAGTGTTCCAGTACATAGATGGAGAACTTTGTATTGAAGAGAGTCCAGTTGGGATAGCAGATTGTTGTTGGCTGATGCGTAAACCTGGCAGCCGTAGTCCCATCTTGATCTAATGAATGATCGGTATAACATAAGTAGTGTGGGTTGATCAGCTCCCCATGTAGTTCCTTTGAGGTGTTTCAGCAAGTTGATGTCTTGTTGTGATTTTTGACGAGATTTTCGATGTGTGGTTTCCATGTGAGTTGTTCATCTAGTAGTAGTCCCAGGAAGTGGGTTTGTTTTACGAACTGGATGGGTGTGCCTTGTAGGTAGAGTTGCGGGTATTTAGGTTTTCGGTTGTTGGAGCGGGAGAAGAGCATCCCGACAGTTTAGGTACTTGAGATTTTAGTCGTCCAGTCTTTGTTGTATCTGTGTGATGTTGTGTCTGTTGATGGGGTTTCCTGCTTTCCAAATTCCGCTATCATCCGCGAATTGAGATAGGTTGATAGTGTTATGTAGGTATTCTCCTATGTTGTTGACGATAAGGTTGAATAGAATGGGGCTGATCACACTTCCTTGTGGGGTTCCGTTGTCCAATGTGTATGTTTCGGAGTATGCATCTCCTACCCGGGTCTTAATTCGTCTTCCTGTGAGGAAGTTGGAGATCCAGCGGTGCATTTGTCCTGTTATTCCATATTGGTTAAGTTTGGCAATTAGCCCCTTGGTCCATACTAGGTCGAAGGCCTTTTCTAGGTCGAGGAATATGGCTATGAGATGGCGGTTCATTTTTCTTGGTGCGTTGAAAGCGAGTTTGAAGTCGGCTTAAAGTCTGGTGAGTTGGTCTATGGGCCTAAATCCGCTTTGATTTTCCGTGAGTAGATGGTTTCGTTCGAGATGGTGTAGGAGTCTGTTGTTGATCATCGTCTCCATAATTTTGTAGATGGTGTTGGTGAGTGAAATTGGGCGATAGGATGAGGTAAGTTTTGGGGTCTTTTCCTGGTTTTGGAATCGCTATTACAATGACTTGCTTCCAGGTGGTGGGTATGTTGCCAGTGTTCCAGAAGCGGTTGATTAAATCGAGGATAATCCGTTGCATGTTGTCAGGTAGGTGTTTGTAGATTTCGTAGCCAAAATTATCCTCTCCCGGTGAAGTGGATTTCTTGTCGCGGAGCGCTTTGTGCCATTCTTGCAGTTGGAAGTTGTCGTTGAGCGGTGATTTCTCGTTGGTTACCTCCGCAGTCTGATCCTTCAAGAGATGTGTGTATTTTTGCTCCATCTCTTGGCGTTGTAGCATAAAGATTTGGGTGTGATTACTGTTGCTGCTCGAGAGTGCAAAGTGTTGTGCTAATTGTTCGGCCTTTTCTTTGTTAGTTTCTATTCCTGTTATCTGGGGTGTTGTTTTGGGGGTCTTACCTTTCATGGCTTTGATTTTTCTCCAGACTTCTTTCGTGGGAGTGGAGTGATTGAGTGTTGAGCAGTAAGTTTGCCAAGAGGCTTTTTTGGCTTGTTTAATTGTTCTTCTTGCTTTGGCTTCCATTTGTTTCTAGGTGATGAAGTAGGTGGAGGGTTTGGTATGTAGGAAGCGATTTAGTGCTTTCTTTATTTCTTTTAGGGCTGATGTGCAATCTTCATTCCACCATGGGATGGTCGTTTTACCTGTTTTTCCACTTGTTTTAGATATACTTTCCTGTGCAGCGTCGTTGATTGCTTGAGTGATGTTGTTATAGTAAAGGGTTGTGTCAGCACTTTGTAGGTCCTCTATATGTTTTGTCCTTAGGATGGTCTGGATGGTGTCCCAGTCTGCCTTATTGGTTTTCCATTTTGGTATGCTGGTTTGTTGATTCTTAGGGTTGTGTAGGTAAACTGTTGGGCGAATAGGGAAATGGTCGCTACCAAGTGTACTTTGTTGCATGACCTCCCATTCAGTGATCTGAGCAATGAGTGGTGTCGCTATGGTGAGGTCAATGGCTGAACATTTTCCGTTGGCCGGGTTTCTCCTAGTGGGGGTGACTGTGTTGAGTATTATCATTTGGTTGGTTCTGGCGTATTTGTCGATGTTTTTCCCTCTGGTGTCCGTATGGTCGCTTCCCCAGTCTATGTTGTGAGCGTTGAAATCTCCGCAGATGATGCTGTTGTTACCTTTGTCTTTGAGTATTTGGGCAAGTTCCTGAGAGGGGTTGGTGTTGATCGTCCCTGGGAGGTATATGTTGTAGATGGTGATCTTTTTTGGGCCAATTGTGAGCATAATTTCTTAATGTTCGATTGTGTTGGTGGTAGGGTTTGTGGTATTATTGATTTCTGTGATGTTGTTGAGAGTGTTGTGTATGTATATGGCGATACCTCCTCCTTTTTTCCCGTCGGTCCTGTATTTGTGGAAGATGAGGTCGTATCCTTTAATTTTTGGTGTTGTTTGCTTCTGATTTAGATGGGTTTCTTGATATCCAGTTTATTGTTTTCTGCATTGATGGCTGATTGAAGGTCTCCCTGGTTTGCAATTAGTCCCCTGCAGTTCCACTGCCATTTGATGAATTGTGAACCGTTGTTAGTATAGTTGGTATTTCTCAATCTGTTGTGGTCGTGTTCCATAATTGTGTCGTTGGGATTTACGTGATGTTTGCTGCTTGTGCAGCTATTAATTGGTTGGGGAGTGAATTTTCTCCAGTAGATCTTGTAGGGACCGGCAGAAGTCCTCCTTCCTGATTTGGTCTTGGTGGGTTTTTTTGTTTTAGTTCGTTCCTTATTTCTCGTAAATATTGAGTTATGAGGGTTGAGGTAATGGTATCCATTGTTTTTTGTTTCTCCTTCTTTGTTGATTGTTCAGTGTCATAATTTTGTGCATCCTTCTCCTTCTTTGTTGGTCGCGTCTGTTGCCGGAAGTGTTGGTGTTGGATAGTGTGGTGTTGTAACGCTTCTTGGTTTCGGTGTTGGGTTTTTTGCTGTGGTTGGTGGTCAGGGTGTTGTCGCGTGTCGTGTGTTCGGTGTCTAGTTGGGTTTACCTTGGTTGGTGTTGTTGGTGCTAATGTGATTGGCGATGTTGGGAGTAGTGCTGGTCTATTGTTGTTTTTATACTGAGGGATTTTTCTCCCTTGTTAGCACAGGGTCTTTGTTGGGTAGGTTGGGGGCGTTGTGGTTCCTGTTGTCTGCTTGATGGTGCTGGAGTTCGAATGGTTCTTGGCGTGTTGTTTTTAGGTTTGGTGTTGTGAAGATCCTTTGCAGCTTGGTTATAGCTGATATTTTTTTCCTCCATTGTCTTGATGATGTCTTTTTCCCTTATGGTGTAGGGGCAGTCATCGATGTATGGGGCATGTTGTCCCCTGCAATTGGCACATTTGAAGGTTTGTGCCTTGCATGCGTCGTGGTGATTACCGCCGCATTTGTAGCGCCGCTTGTGTCGTCTACAGGCTTTTGTGAAATGCCCCCATCTCTGACAGTTGCTATAGTACCGGTGCTTGTTGAGGTATTTTTGAAGCATTACTGTCCTTCCATTTGGTCCCAGTTTGATTGATATGGGGGGGGGGGCACGAGCATTCGAGCAATATTGTTGATGTTTCCGTGCCATGCTGATTTTTAAGTTTGAAAGCTCGATAACATTCGATGTTTTTTTTTTTTTAAGCTCGGTTTGGATTTCTGTTGTTGTTGTAGCTGAGAGTGACCGATGTAGCTTGATGATGGCCTTGAATCCTGGTTTTAGTCTTTCGGCAACGTGTGTTTGTTTGGTGGGGTTAATTCGGGTGTCCGTCTGAATTTTGGTTGTCCGTCTTGGTGTGGGTTTGTGTTGCTCTGTGTCTTTCCACTTTAACCCTTATTCCTGCGATGCAGTTGAGTTGTAGGTATTTGGCTAGTTGGCTGGTGGTGCTACACCATACAATTATGTAATTCTAACGCAGCCTAATAATCCGGAAGTGTCCACTGTGTTGTCGGGTTAATGCGGAGGCGAGGCTGTTTGTGCTTATGCTGTAAAATGTATTACAATAGCTTGTTATAAACAGTGTGAGGTGGGGTGGGTGGTATTCGTGTTTTGTTATTTTTCCTGGTTGTGATGCCTGGTTGCGTTCCCTTGTTTTCCCTTGGTGTTGAGTTGAAGGTGTGGGCACCAGCTTTTTGTTGTTACTGTTGTCGGTGTTTGTCATTGTTGGTGGGGTAGTGCTGCCTCCGATGTTTTGATGTGCTTCTGGGTTTTTGTGCTTACTATTCTGATATCAGCATTAGGATTGGGTGCGGAGTTTTTAGTTTTTCCTTTGCCTTTGAGGGGTTGTTTTCCTTTGGGTGTGCTTGCTGTTTCCTCGAAGTCTGGTATGTTATGATAAGACTGCAGGTTTTTTCCAAGTTGACGTTGTTCTGCTTGGTATTGGGCGTTCTGTGTTTCCTTCCTCTCCCATGATTTAAGGTGCTCCGAGGGCCCTGCTATCTGGCTGTTGTGTATTGTGTAGTTGTTTTTCTTTTGTTATTGTTGTTGTTGATGGTAATGGTGGTGTTCTCCTTGGGGGTTGGGAGAGGCTGGCTGGTGTTGTATTTAATTGCTGTTGTTATGATTGTTGCCGGTGTTGTTTCAATTGTTGTTGTTGTGGTTGTTGTTCGTGTTGTGGTTGCTGGTAATATGTTGTCATTTGTCTGTATAGTGAGGATGTTGTCCGTTTTGCCCATCGTGTTGTTGTCGTTGTTTTCAGTCTTTTCCTCTAGCACTGTTGACATAGTTGTTGCTGTGGTGTTGGTATTGTTGCTATTGTTGTTACTGCTAGCTGATTTGTCCTCCATAGTTGCTGTTATTGTTGCTCCCAACATGTCAAATATTTGTGTGTCCTCCACTGCGTTGTACATAGTTGTTGTTATGGTGTTGTTGTTTTTGTTGTCATTGTTGCTCACTGGTTGGTTATCTATATTTGCTGGTGTAGTTGCTACCAGGATGTCGTATGTTTGAGTGGCCTCCATTATATTGTGAGCGGGGTCTGTTTCTGTGCTCTCCGTGTTAATTGTTTCCCATGCTTTCTTATCCTGGATGTGTATTTTTGTTATTTGTTTCGTTGTTTTCCTTGCTTTAGCTGTGAATACATCCTCAAGTGTTATGAATTTTATGTCTGTGTGCTTGGTAATCGATCGAGTGATCCTTCTTTCCTGTGTTAGTAGCTCCCGCGCTACAATTGCCTTTGTGGTAGGCGCATTTAGGAATGTGCCGATCAAGATCTCCCGGGGGGGGGGGGGTTGCTCCACTAGACTGTTGAGTTCGGTTGTGGTATTTTCCATCCGTTGGGGGGGTGGGGGTACCCTGTTTTTTTCCTGTGAGTTTCTGTAGTTTCTGTAGTCTAATTATCTGCTTCCTCTTGTTGTTGTTAAGGGTGATTTTCCTCTTTGTTTCGTGGGCCATGTTTTATTTATTTTTACTTTTACCTGTCGTGCGATGATTTTGCGAACTGTTGCGCTTTGTTTATTTGTATAACAATAACAATAGCAATATAGATAATAAAATAATGTGTTAGTTATACTATATGGGGTACACAGGTGTCAATTGCCTTGTTTCTGGAATAATTATGTATGAATAGTCTATATTAGGGTTGGATTACTAGGCGTAGACTGCCAGTTGGGTCAGTTATGTATGTTGGTTGAGTTTTGTAAATGATTTGGTATGTCAAGGTTCGTAAGCTAGGAGCTAGTGGATTGGATGTTCGAACATGGACGGGAGATTCTGATTGGTGGTTGTAGCGCTAGATTTCAATCCGTTTTTATCTTCCTATGTTGTGCAGTCTGGCTAGATAGTGTAGGTGAGGGGATTGAGTCGAGTCAAGGTTGGTGATGTAAGATTGATTTTTATTGGTGGGTTGAATATAAGAGGTCAATTCTGATTGGATGATACTATTTTGAATTTCAATCCGAGTTCAGGTCTTTGAGTTGCAATATTGTAGTGTTGTTAAAGTGTGTGGGGGTTGAATTGGGTCTAGTTGGTGACGTGAAATAAAATTGGATTATTAGTTAAGGATATAAGAGCTGATTTGGTTGGTTGGTTCGTTTTTGAATTTCAATCCGGTTTTGAGTTCCAGGTTTTGATGATAACTTATTTGCTAAAAAATATTATAGAGTTGTATGATTTTAGACACCGTGATATAGAATTGGGTACAATTAAGTATATCTAAAGGATATCCAAGACTGCGTTGATGAAGAAAATACACACAATATTGTCCACACACCATGGAATCTCTGCCTTGTAAGTTCACATTATTGTATCGTGTCGTCTGGGCATTTCTTCTCGTAAAGTCGATGATGTCGTCTTCCAAATGGGGTAATCCATACGAATCAAAATACTTCACATAGTCCTCTTTAGAGAAGTAGACGGCGACCCAGTAAGTTCCTGGGAGGTGACTGTCGTCCGTGTTAATGACATAAGCTTGATGGTCTTGAGGTTTGCGATGAGGAAGTTCATCTTTAGCACACACGACAGGATTCCAAGAAGCAGTGTACGAACTGTTGTTCAAAAGGTAATAAAGTTCCCAGGTATTCATTTTTTGTTTTGTTGTTTTTTTTTCTTCACAGGTAATGATAAGTCATCAATTCAATTCTGACTTTTTGTTTTAAAATCTCTGTCAAGTAACCTTTTCTTCGCTTCGTCTCTGTACTCTGGGCTAAGAGAGGTTCGATGCGATAGATCTTTAGAGTAGTCATTGGAGGGCAGGAATGATCACGCAAGCCTTTATACCATTCATGCAAAACTGCTTCTTCCGAGATGAGACTCCAATCATCGTCAAGATACTCGTCCAATTTTTCTTCTTGGCTCATCATGAGACATTTATCGTGTTGAATTTGACTGGGTGATCGTTTTGACATACATAGCAATCTTTCCTTGTCAATTCCGTAATTTAATCCGCCAGGTGTTTGGCAAAACAGAACACTGAATGTTGTTCTTGTTCTGGTCATCTGGACGTGACCACTATGTCCTCTTCGACTTTGTCTTCGGGTTCTGCTTTCACGGTATCCTCCCGTTCCATTTCCAAAGATTCTCTAGTGTTCAAAGTGGGGTAAGAGTCTTCCGTAGTTTCCAATAGTCTAGAATGACTTCTCTCAAACTGTTGATTTCTATGGTATTATCGAATTCGGCCTACAGAATGACGTTCACCGTCTCGGCGAGAGATTCTGCAAACTGAAGTTCCACACGCAGTTGACCGGATATTATAGGATAGAAATGTCCCTCGTTGCTGCCTTGGTCTGGAGTGAGATCAAAGGCCCACAAAGTGTAACCTCCTACATAATCTTCGTACGAAACACCGTGACTGGTGTTGGTTCCTAGTTATCCGGTAGCTTTGTACAGGGACAAGTACGATCTCAAGTAATTCTTCTGGGCAAAGTTAGGTTCGAAGGGTCTGGTACACAAGTTCTTGCCATCGCGACTGACTTCGATCTTGGACACTCTGAGTGCTTCAAGTGGAAAGGATTTTGATCGTGGGCTCCATTGAGGGCTGCATTGCTGACGATGCCAACGATTAAACGTTTGGGTAACTGTCCTTGGAACAGATGATCTTCGATCTTGGATCGGAGTCCAGCAGCAATAGTGAATGTTTGCACTTCTCCGAATCGTATCGGATACTTGGCGGTCGTTCTGCTCAATGTGTGACTCATGTTGTCTCCAGCTTTAGGTAACACTTCTATGCGGCACACGTAAAGTATGGCTTCTTGGACGATGGTTTTATACTCATTGGCATGAGCCATCAAATGGAAAGCGACACTGCTGAGATTTAGTCTCAGGCGAATATCCATTCCACTGGGCAAATATTTGTCTTGCAGCCACATGTTCAAATGCAAACGATCTATCAGTTTTAAACTACGTCCTTGTAGGATTTTCCTTCGACGGTCGTTAAAGCCCACATTGTGAGGATTGGCAACTGCTGTTAGGACTGTGTCGTTAAACGTGTGCTCGCCTGCTATGTCAGGTTTCCATACCACGCAAGCATCCAGATGGGTGTTCTTGGCCTCTTTTCCGTACGTCAAGAGATTTTCCAGGTACGCTCGGTAAGGGTAAGTATCCATGCTACTGCTGACCAGTTTGTTATTCAAGCACAAATCCACTTCGCTGAATAAGGAATGCATGGAATTGTTGACGGTAGCTATTCTAGCATCGGCTCCCGGATTGGTGTTGTCTGTTTTGATCACTTTCAGTTTCAGGTACAAGTGACTGCTATTCAGATCGATGTAATCTTCGGGCTGCCCTTTGATCTCAAACTCACTGGGAGCTGAATCCGTCAAAGAGGAGACGGGATGAAATTCGACCCATTGGGACGCCTGTATCGTCATCATGGTGGGTGGCATAGCAAACAGATCCAGTTCCGACTTGGATCAAGCGCAAGACTCTCAGTGCATCATTTTCTTTCTTTCTCTCTCTGTGATCTTTTAATAATCAGAAACGTCTAACTCTCGGACGGTTTTTCTTTTCTAAAATTTTTCCCAACATATCCAACATAGTCTTGCTATTACATTGGTAAGAAGCCCCATCAGGGGTAAAAATCCGCCTCGTTGTACCAACATCTTTTTCTTTTGATGAATGGGTATTTTCTTTTGGACCATTTGACGAAGAACGTGTCGATGTTTGGCAAAACATTTTTTTCTGGTGTTTAGTCAAAGGTATCGTTCCTTTCAAGACAGTCAGACAACATTCGCTCACGATATCGATGACGTCTTTGGAGGCGCTTTGAATGATTATTTTTTGCATATGTGGAGATGCTTTGGACAGGACGGACAACATCTCCCAATGTTTGTCTAAACGAACTGTCAGTCCTTTCCTTTTCTTTCCTTTGGGGATAGAAGAAGGATGTCTTTTGGTGGGTGACATCTTTCTTGGTTGGTTCGTTGGTTCCGGGGCACACACCAAAAAAAATACACTAACGTCGATGACTTGTCACACGGCCTTTTATCCTTTCTTTTTGACTATTGCTTCATCATAAAGGTGACAATTTGTTTTCCAAAATCGCCAAGGAATCCTCCTTTTTAGTGGTTTCTCCTTTTGTTTGGACGAGTGTATATTTTCAGGGAAAGACCTCGATCTTTGGCTAAGCGTCTTTCGGATGACGTGACTGTCTTTTTCTTTTTCCTTTTCCTTTCTGGACAGGAGAACGACGATGAGGGGACATCTTTTGGGCAGAAATACACTGAAGTCCATGGCACGACAGGCGTTCTTTTATCTTATTTTTTCTTTTGGAGCTTGTCCTCTAACATTTTGGCAAAATTATCTACTAACTTATCCATTAATAAGAAAAATCCTCCTCTTTGGTGGCTGCTCTTTGGATGAGGGTGTCTTTTCAGGGGCAGATGTCGATGTTTGACTAAGCGTATTCTCGGATTGGCGTTTTAATTTTCCTTTTCCTTTTTGGACAGAAGAACGACGATGGTGACGGTGTGCACGTCTTTGAGGGGACATCTTTGTGTCTTCAGGTGCACAAAATACACTGAAGTTATTGGCTCGACATGTGTCCTTTTATCTTTTTTTTTTCTTTTTTTTTTTGGAGGCCGTATTTATGGACAAGATAGTCGTAGGGTCTGTAACCAGTCTATTTGACGATCTCATTTACGTACTCCTTGTCAAAAAAAATTCCTCCTTTTTGGTGGCTTCTCTTTGGACGAGTGCGTCTTTTCAGGGGGTGACATTGATGCTTGGCTAAGCGTTTATTCGGATGACGTGACTGTCCTTTTCTTTTTCCTTTTCCTTTTTGGACAGAAGAACGACGATGGTGACGGTGTGCACGTCTTTGAGGGGACATCTTTGTGGGTTCAGGAGCACAAAAACACTGATCCCTATCGTTTACCTCGGGTCTTTTTTATACTGGAATGCGTCGCCACTGATTGTCGGCTCATAGTATCATGTTCATTGCAGGCATCACATTTTCATTGGAGGAGTTCGCAACGGACTCAATCGGGACAGTTCTTCCTTGGACAAATCCAGTAAACTCTTTAGCACACCCGATCTTTCTTGGACTTTGATTTTGGGGGCAGATACTTTGTGAGCAGCGGCCAGAACCGCTAAAGAGGAGGAGGGTGTCACCACTGGTGGAGAAGTTCTTGGAGCCGCGGGTTTCCAATGCTTCATCAAATTAGGATAGACGCGTGTCAAATCGGGTTTGGTAGGCATCACCAGCAACGGAGAAGTGGAAGAACCTGAGGCTACTGGAGACGCAGTCACCGTTGTGGCAGATCGTGGTTTGCGAATGTAAGGTTGCATCCTGGCGGCAGTACCTCTCTTGCGGGTAGAAGCTGTTTTCTGTGGAATTTTCTTTTTCTTTTTCTGTGGTTGTGACCTGGTCTTGACACCGTTACTCTTATTCTTTTTCTTCTGGGTACGTTGGGGAGAAGTGGCTTTTTTCCTGGGCTGAACTTTGAGAGCATTGCGATCCCATTTTAAAAGGGAACGAATGATGACACCTCCTAGAGAACCGGTAATGTTTGGGACCGCCACTTGCAAAACTTTGAATCTTGTCGTCGGGATGCTTGTCCGTCCAGGCTCCTTAACGGTCTCCTTCGATTTTAGGGTCTTGTTGACCCAGACGATCGATGTAGATGCAATTGTCCGTGTCAAAATACAACACATGATCTCCTAACAGTTCTAAAGCTTCGTATAGTTTTAAGCGAGCATGGGCTGTCACGTAAGCCGCAATGATGACATTTCCAAATTTGTCGGCTTCTACAAAGTCCAGTTCTTCTTCGTAATTGACTAAGATCAAGTCCTCACGAACGAAGTCTACGTGTTTCATGTATTTGGTTTTGTCGTGAATCATCTAGAAGTAGCGGGAAGGTTCTGTCAAATACTCCGTCTTGGGAAGACACGGTCGTTGCGCCATTTTGCCCTACAAACAATTTAACATCACTTTATAAAACGATCGCCTTCCTTCGTTTTCTCTACGTGGTCTAAAGTGATGCATTCCTGCTCCCAGTATTTCTCTTTGAATTTTTTTTGGCCGTCCGGAGTGTGCCACAGGAACGATAGCCGCTGGCTTCTTGTTTCAGTTTTATAAAAGCATCCACGTAGTCTGCGAAAATACCTTTTTGAGTCTCGTCGCCCTTGTGGCAATGGTGAGGTTAAACGGGATGGTACAAGTTCGTGGGACGCAAGACTTTGCACTTGATCAATCCTTCGTATTGTCGAATGTTGTCCACGTCGATGTGTTCCGTCAGCAATTGCGGGTGCCCTGCAGAAAAGTGACAATATTTGCATACGTACGGATACAGCGAACACACGTCCAAGTATTTGATTTCTTCTCCTTTCTCCTCGTCGGCATGGTACAGCAAACAAGTGGCATTCGTCCATCCTCCGTATAAACTGTCCCTTGGGTTCAGTGGGTCCACCAGCTTGTAACTTTCCACGATGCGCTTAAACTCGGGATCGGTTTTCAATCGCTGATCCTACTTGTGTTCCTACATTTCCACCACTTGGTATCCTTGCTCTTTTAACTTCAAGCGTCGCTGACAAGTGGCCTGGTACAAGTCTGCCATGGTCCGTTGTAAAAACTGATTTTTTGTGTCACGTTGAGGGTAGCAGATGGGACATCCGTGAAATAAGCACCCGTTAAACTAGTACACTATCTTGGGTTTTTCTAAGTCCCAGGCATCCACAGAATACCTGCCAATGGTTATTTTGCCTCCTCCGTTGCGGGCGTGTAGCATCCATTTGTCTTCCTTGTCGCACAAGTAATGTAACCAGCATAGGGCTTTGACCGAGTGTTGACGTTTGACAAAGTTCGTCGTTTGAGGACTGATGACAGCCAAGGTGTTTTTGGACATGAATCGTTGGCGGTACACTAAGGAACACGTCTTGGCAATGGTGCAAGCTTCTTTCAAAGGATCGATCCCTCCGTGTTCCATGAACAGTTCTCGATATTTTCCACAGCAATGCCGTAAAATGTCCACTTCGGAACGATAATATTTTAACATTTCTGCCTGAAAGTCGAAGGGGTCCGAGGAGTGAGTGTGGTACCAAGCGCAGAAAGCTTCTCGTTGTTCGGTACGCATGTTGTCGTGGTCGTAGTAGTGAGCCTCAGGCAAATGGGGTAGAACGGCATGTTGATTGGCTTCGGTATTGAAAAAGTGCGGATATAGCATTTGGCCATTTATGTCATTCCAAACGTTTTAGGCATGCGACTAAAAGGCATGGTCAAGTAACTCTTCGAATCTTTAAACTGCACTTGGCCCACTTGCATGGAAAATGATTTTGGCTTCGTTCAAAGTCACTTTAGGACTTTCGGTACTTTGTTCCGTGTTGTATCTGAGTAGAAACTGCCCATCGTATCCCGAGAAATTGTGAGCCAGGAATCTTGCTACAGTGAGGCCAATGAGTAAAGATAGGCTCTTGGATGCACTTCTCACACGCTCGGTGAGCCAAGCAGAAATTAGGAATGTGAATGCTAGTCTCTTGCATGCATTCGAAATCTAAAAGGATGAAATTGCCTTTCTTCTGCTCATCTTCTTCCTCTTCATGTTTGGAATGGTATTTTTGAATGTAGCATTCGAGTTCCAAGTCCACGATTTGGTGACAAATGTGACATCGCTTCTTTCCTGAACATACGTGCGCCTTGGCACAATTGGTACGTATGTCTTGTCCACAAGTTTGGCACAATCTCCGGAGTTGACAAGCACATTTCTGCTGTGAACCTTGCGTCTTTAGATGTTGTTCGTAACAAGATGGACTAACAAACGTGCGCTGACAAGTTGGACAATGCACTCGTTCTTGTCCTTCGTAAAGACACTGCTTAGAGGTTAAACATCCTGAACATCTCGATCCACAATGCTTGTGATGCTCTCGATTGTTATAACCATAGTCACGTTTCTCACAGTATTAACCGTATGACAGGAATCCGATGATACTGGTAATGGCATCAAAATGTTCATCGTGATGATAGACATTAATGTATTTAACGTCTTTGAAATCCTTGCCTCGAAACAATAGAGGCCCGCGTACTTCTTGAGGGTGCACTTTCAAGGTGTAGCGTGAAGCCAAGACGTCTTGCAACTTGCATTTCAGGAATGCCACAAGCGGTGTCTTTGGATATCCCTGCTTGCAGTAGCAGCAGTTCTGCTTCTCTTTGTTGTTTTTTTTTCGGTCCGATCGTCTAAATGTTGTCCAGGCTCTTTTCCATTTTGTCGTGTCGTTATTGTCTTCATACGTTCGTCACACCAAGATGGCACGGGCTAAACACATCTTGTCTTGAGGATTGTTAATTTGAACGATGCTGCGCTCGATGCTACGAAGGTCGTCTACCAATTATTCCTTTTTGCGTTGTCCGGTCCTTTGGGGAAGAGACACGTGGGTCAGGAACAGTGTCGCTTTTCCGTCGGTGATATGAAACTTATCGTTGGATTGCTGTACGCGTGGAATCTGGTATATGACTTTGGAAGGTGTCAATTCTGATGAGCTGCTAAACTCGATCCAAACAGGGGACATCAAACTGTCGTGATGAATGGAAAATCTCAAGCGGTCGTCTTCTTTGGTTTCACATTGCCGTCTCAGTGTGGATAAGAAAGAATCCCACACATCGGTGATGAACCCTTTTGCATTCTCCAACGGTACGTCGGACTTGAAATCATATAAACTTCACTGAGTACGTGTAGGCCGTAGGTTTAAATTTTCTTGAGGAGCGTTTGTCCGTCTCTCGAATGTGAAAGTACTTTTCAGGGTTTACTGGTAGTGGTGAACTTTGGTTGAGTGTAGACTCTCTGGGTCTGGATTCTGGTTCACTCATCTCATCTTCAAAATCGCTGGCATGAATTTGAGCCAAGACTTCAGCTACTGTGCGAGGCGATAAATCGCGTTTCTGCCTCTTACTTTCTTCTCCTTTCTTCACGAAATGATGCGATTGTTCCATCTTGACTGCAAAAAGTCAAATGACTACATTTGAAACACCATGGACCCCTATATATTCATGTCAGACCAGTGTATATATAAAGGGCTGGTGCCTTCCCTCTCAGTATTCATTTCACTCTCAAGCCGACGAACACGATGGAAGAGCCCACACAGATCGAACTTCTGATCAGAGCTTTGCGAGGTGTCATACGAAAGTTTTCTTCAGACAAGCCGACGGACTACTCCCCCTCCTTTCGAGATAAAAGTCAAGATACTTCCTATATGTCAGAAGAAAGGACATTGGGCTCCAGAATGTCCAGACCGTCAAAAAAGCAAGACCAGTGTCAAAAGATACAAAAGTCAGAAATACCTGTTATCATTGTCAAGAGAAAGGACATTGGTCTTCAAACTGCCCTAAGAAAGAAAATGAGCAGGAGGCGGAGGAAGAAGAAGAAGAGGTGCCCTCGGCAAAAGAAGAACCCCGACAAAAAAGAAAAGAAGACAAGAAAAACGTCAGGAAGAAGAGGAGGAAAACCTGGGAAAGTGAAGAAAATCAGAAAATAGAAAGAGTGAAAGAAAAAGACACAGAAGAAGTCTATGAACTTTTTTAAAGTGTTGTGAATTGGATTGTAAAAAATTGTACTAGAATAGACCAGACTGAAAAATGTGTCTCCTGGTTTTGATTTTTTAGAATAAGGGCCTACGCTCACGTACTCACACACGTACATCATAGGGTTAAAAAAAAGATTTTGAGTTTTAATTGATTTTGGCAAAATGAATACTAACTCTTTTCGAAAGAAGTTGGTGACCCTGAAAAGGGCCGTTGGGTGTTTGTTTTTTTAAAAAACAAACTCAGGAACGAGAAGCAATCAGCTTTAACTGCCTTTAGTCTTTGCTACGGCCAAGGCCGACTTCTGGACTTGCTCCTGTTAATGATTGGGTAAAAATCACTAGGGGTGGTATCTCAGGTGTAGTAACCGGGTTGTGCTGTTTGGCTCGGGAAGGTAATTTTCTCTTGGGTCGTAAAAAAGAAGTCTGACACATTTGTTTGAGACTCCTTAACTCTGCCAAAATGTCCAATAGTACCGTTACCATTTGACTTTCACTGTTCTCCTTCTCTCCTAGACCTTGTGTCTTCTCTGCTTCTTCTTCCTGTTGTTTCCTTCTTGCCTCTTCTTCTTGTCGCTGTTGCTGTTCAAGGAGAAAAGCTTGTTCCGCTTCTTTCTGCTGTTGTAAAAATTTCTCCAATTCTTCTTTCTGTCTCTGTTTAAAATCCTCGACCTGTGGTAAAGAAGGAGAAGGTGGAGATGGCGCTGGAACCGGAACAAATTCTTGCGAAGAGAGAAAATCTACTAAATCCCAATTAAAATCGACCTCTTCTGGAAGTAGCCCTGTGTTAACTTTGGTAACCGCTGCTATGCCATCGCTTCTCGTCTCCACGGCTAGTGCACCCCAATTCATTGTCTTCTTAGTTTCCGTCATGTTTCAAAAAACAATGTCGCATCGATTCGCTGTGCACAGACACTAGCGCACCTATATAGGGAATGTGACGTCACAGGTAACTCTCTTCGGAGTGGAAGACAGACTCCGCGAAGTAACTGAATTTTGTAACTCGTGTTGAGATTGGTGAACAATCTCAATCCGTTTCGATCCGGTCTTCCACTATAAATAAACGCGGTTCACTTTCATTCCCTTCACCTGTTCTCGTCACAAGATGTGGAGAAACGTTGAATCCTCTACTCTCGTATCGTCGATGCTGTTCCGTACGGACTTACCCATGTATGTTAAATCATCATGGACCATCATCAGGATCACCGATACGACTGTTTGGAAAAGAAGATGCTATGTGGAGAGACAAGGCTGCCTGAAGCGAGTCCTTATCTTCGGTCCAGAAATTAGACAAAGTTTTATAAAGAGAAGAAGATCAGTGAGATGTCCTCTATGTTAACGAACTGGTGTTAACATAAAAACCAATGGCCCTTTTCAGGGCCACTTTGATATGCCTCGAAAAGATATTTATTCTTTCTTGCCTATATGTGTGTCTATATGTGTTGTATATGTCTGTGCATCTCTATTGCATTTGTCTCTACTTAGGGTAGCCGCGTGTATTCAGGTCAGCCACTTGCCACATTGTTACCAATCTCCAGTACCGTGACGTCATCCCACCTGTTCCATTTCTATTGACCCATAATCAGTCTTGGGGCTATATCGTTCCGACCTGTGCCATTTGGGCCTATACATTTTGGGGCCATAGTGCAACCCCCCAAATTTAACATTATGATCTTCTTGGGGCTCTATCGTCCCCATACACTACTCAAACTCCTCCGTTATTGACGATGCCAGCCAAACATAATTTAGGACAAGTTTTTTTCCATCTATTAAAAATGGAAACCAATCTCTTAAAAGACTACTTCTTCTCTTTTGTCCTTGAAGTCTTTGCTACATCTCTAGACGTTGCTACAGCCAAAATGGTAGCCACAGTTCAAAAGAAACGTGCAAAACAGACTAAGAATAGGCATGTTACAAAGTTTATTGTATTTGTCCAAAAAAGATCTGAGATGATTTAACCAGTTGAGAGCGCTTGGTGTTTAGTAGTGCCTTGAATCAAATTGGTATCACTTCCCTATAAACAGTGGAGACGAATCTCAGTCTGAATGAATCGGTAGAGAATGTCTGAACTAATTTTTGCAAAAGAATTGAGGAAAAAACAACAACAAAACAAAAACAAACAAGCGACACATTCATTTTTTACGATTGAAAATCCTGAAAAGAGGGTCAAAAGTTGAAGATGGATTTCAGTATATGGAAATATCTTTTTACTCCAACATATCCTCAAATACTTCGTCCTGTTAGTTCGTCTTGCCAATGATTACAATCAATTGTGCTATATTAGCATAAGATGTGCTCCATAAGTGACGCCTCAAAATGAAGCAAACGCGTTTGTTCGATTGCTGTGACGACGGGGAGCAGAAAAAAGAAGCGTTAAACACTGGAGATCGGCTTCTCACTAGTAATACAAAATGTCCTTTTGATTAAAGATATTAAGCGATATGGACGACGGAATTGTTTCATGTCACAAGACCAGTGTGTGTACGTGACCCACCGGTCTATAAATTAGAAGATATGAATGAAGACGTGTTAAATAGAATTTCTAATTGACAACGAGTGACCATTAAAAAAGACCACATGTAGGATATCGAACAAATTCTCAATCGATGACCATTCAAAGTGAGAACAGCACCGTATTCAAGACGTCAAGGTCAATTGGAAAAGATATTCACGGATTTTCGCTTCTTGGATTCAGCTTCACAAGTAAACAACTATAAAAGAAGTAAAAGTATCAATCATGCCGTTAAACACAGCATCCCTTTCTCCTAATTCATCTCTCCAAAAACTTGTTGTTGTTGTAGGGTCTATCGCCATTTTTCAGCACAAGATAGGCTATACATGGCGGCTAGTATAACTAGTGGAGGAAGAACCCTGGAAAACTCCGGGAAGAACCACCGACCCACGAGAATCTACTAGCAGGCTTTCTCACGTACCCACGTTAGCCGAGACTGAGACTCGATCTCACGCAGACAGAGGTGAGATGGCAATGATCCTGAACGGTAAGCGCTTTAGACCACTCGGCCATTCGGGGCCCCCCTCTCCAAGAACTGTAAACAAATAACCATTATGGGTGTGGTATAGAGAATATATTTCTGAAATAATCATCTTATTCTGCCAAATCTTTGTAGTTTATTGTGTTATTGTAGCAATTGGAAATGTTAATTATTTGACTCATCACTTGTATTAGCTGTCTTCTTCCCAATCCATTGCTCAATTATCCTGACAGCGATAGGCACTACAACAGAGCAATCCTCTCAAATCTTGGCAAAACGCATTATTCATTTTTCATCGTGTGTCTCTTTGGAGACAAGAACCATCGAACTATGAATAACAAATTTTATTTAACAGTGAAAGTTCTATGCATGTGTTTCCAACTAATATGCTTTTCTTACGGCCAAAGTACCTCATTTCGTACAACTGGATCACAAAACTCATTAGAGAGCAGTTTTGCTATCAATCACTCATCACTCGCAAGTTTAGAACATTGCCTCAGATCAAACCAAGTTTAATTGGAGAAAATTTTCAACGAATAGGTCTAGGAACACTTCGGTGAAAATGACCCTGACTATTACGACAAGCAATACATCCATAGTTAGCTAATCACTGATTGAATATCTATGACATGAGAATTCTTACACATTATTATTTGAATTCTCGACATCTCGTCGAAACGGTTCATGCTATTTCAATGGTTCGTTTGATAGACCACTCGAGATAACTAATAGACATGTATTATGGATTACTATATACTTTCTCGTCATCTCAAATTAACATAGTACCGCAGTAAAAAACATGATCAACAACAGCTTCTACAAGCATTTTCGCTACTCTATCGACTTGAATGAAGGACTGAAATCGAGGTATGCGTACTCTGATATCGTCCAGCACAATGTAATGGTAAACAAAGCCATTAATTTGTTTAGAGTCATTCTTTACAAAGTGGAACCTTCCTTAGCTATTTAATATAAAGGAGGAAACACGCATCACCTTTTTTGATGATGTATGGATTCACATTATTTTGGTCAACAAATTGTATTTATTAAGTGGAGGAGATGTTGGACATAATATTATATTATCTACAGGCAAATTAACAGCGGAAGTACATTTTCAAAAATGATTTTCGACTTCATTCTAATTGATGCGTGTTGTAAAGCTAGGAATAGGTCCATAACATAGACATGGTTTGGGAGATATGTTAAAAATCGGATTTTCTTACTGTGACGTAAGCATATGGTGATTGAAGATTTCATAATTTGAAAGATACAGGAATGAAATAGCTGAAGAGTGTTCTCTAAAACGTACTCATTGACCAACACAGTCCCAAACGAACGCTAATGAAAGCAGGAAAGATTTATTGATCCGAACACGAAAATAACTTACTGGGTCTCAGAGATACGACCATAAATTTGCTCCACATTCTGGTTGATGACAAAGATTGATCGTCTAAGTCACATCAAGAAAGAGGCCGAAAGAGATTTCAAAAACCAGCGGTCAGAGACACGACCCTAAAAAGAATAAGAAATAAAAAAAGTCAGAGATTTGAATGTTTACTCGGTCTGCTTGCCATGCCAACAACAATGATGATGATGCAAGAATTTCGTTAGGTGTAACTTCGTGTCGTCTTTAACAACCTCATTTCTTAAGGATTTTGAAATCAAGAGACAAATCTTAGATTACATCAATATGAATAGGTGTTATATTTTAGCTGAAAGTCAAAGTCCTCATAACGGACCAAGCATGTAAGCTCCAGTCAACAATTCAACGCATTCCATGTTCTGTCAAGAAGATTTGTGGTTGAACAATAAACTGATTAACAGCGGCACGGATATTTACCCCTGCCGAACTTAGCTCGAGAATATCATTATTTTAGGAAAAGTACGCAAGAATATACACCTCAGTGCCTATGTTGTGTGTAAACCTGATTCGTTCAAGAAGTTCAATAGCATAACTTTGACTGTTGATGATGACCCAGACGACAATGACGGATTTAGCAAATACCAAAAAAAAAAAATAAAAAATAAAAACTAAGCAAGGGCATATTTTATTAATGATAGGTGGTTTGCACTTGGAAATGCGGTTGCAAGGCAAATAGTTCCTGATGGCATAATGCATGAGACTGAAGCTAACACGTACCGTTTTCCATTTGATGGCAATGCTTACAAGTACTAAACAATCGTCAGATGAGTCAGATTCTCCGTTCGATGTTTGGAAATCGTAACTAAAGTACGACAAGATATGTCATATTCTTTGACTAGTTCAACAACCAAGTATCCTCTGGGACGAGTGCAAGTCAAAACCTTCTCCAATGTATTTGAACTGCCATATCCATGATCGAAGTAAATATTTTCCAAGGTTAACAGTTCAACGTTTGTTTGTTTGTATCGTCAACAACCTTGCCTTCAACGAAAGTATTGATCAGAGTCTTTTCCAGTTCCAACACTTCAACATGTTTAGACATTGTATACCAAACCCTTTGAACCAAACCTTACCCTGAAAATTGTTTGAAATCTACTGAGCTCTGTTTGAAGTAATATGACAATTAGGAACCAACAGTAGCATTTCGTACGACGATTAAGGAGGACGATATCGTTTGTGATGGTTTGTTTTCACTCTAGATCACGACCTACCAGTTAAATGAAAAAAACACACTTTTTTGTATTAACGTGTGAGAGGTGTTGCACCTTTCTACCTCTCACGAACAATTAAATAGCCCCTCGCGGGTAAAAACCCGTCGCAAATGCCTAGTCCGCAAAAACCACATTAATACCACATCGTATCGTATATCGTATCGTATATCTTATCGTATCGTTCTTGGCATTATTCTGGACTAGCAGAGCAGAGAGTATTATAACGATCAACGAATATAGTTAGAGATGGAAAGTTTAATCCCATACCAAGCACTGAATGCGATAACAGGACTTGACCTACGAATCGCTACAGGCTGGAACCTTCGTGCCCAAGCTAAACGCACAATGCTCCTTTTATTCTGGGAAAATAACGAAGATAGAAGCACTTGGAGAATTAGAAGATCGCCACTAAGAAGGTCAAGTGAGGCACCACGGAGCGAACAAGCTACAAGCTCGAGTTCAAAATCGACAGCATGTGTATAACCTATAACTTCCCCGTCTTCTTCTAGACCTATATCACCGGATAAGTCACTACTAATTCATAATTTACAGCTATCAACAGCTGCAATTATAATTACAACTTCAACATCTCCAGTTAAGCTGGTGAACAGTACTCCAAAGCCAACAGAGTTCACCCAAAGGGTTATTGATACTACAGTCAACAAACCACAAGAAGTCTAGGGAACAGAGGCTTCTAAAGGTATCCAGAAGGAGGGTAATATTAAAGAAACAGGAAAAAGAACAACACCTCCAACCAAAACGGCTATAACAACATCATCGACAACAAAGACTATGGTCCAACATAAAGCCGCAACAGTGGCAGATGAAAATATCGTAGAACAGGATATAACTCATAGAAATATGACCACTTCGAACGTAACACCAGAGAATTCAACAGTAACAGTAGCCCCTATATATGAAGCAATACAATCAATAAGAGAAGCAGCAGCTACATCAATAATAAGCAATGGAGAAATCAAGGGTGGAGTTAAAGAAACAAAATCAAATGAAACAATGAAGAATGCTTTAAAAACAGCAACTGCCATAACAGAGTTAACCACCTTGACAACAACGACAACAACAGCAACAACAGGGCCACCAATAATCTCAATCAAACAACGCCTAATTAACAACCATGCTAACGAGGACAGAACTAAGGCTAGAAGAGAAGGATAATCTAAGAAAAATACAGATGTACAAAAAAAGGCGGACATAGTGAACTACATCGCATTTGAAAATTTACTACGACGGCTGCCTGAACAAAAGATTCGAAAAGAAGTATGCAGAAGCCAAAAAGTTCATTACGGACATCAGAAATCTAGAGCGGAAGTTTCTGGACCGCCACCTTGCAGTCCAAGCGTTAATAATCAATGAGCTCTACAAGATCCATGGTATGCAGACCAAACCAATTGAAATACATCATCATTGGGACCGAATGGTGATTGGCCACTTGGCAACCATATCTGAATGCAGGAGTCAATAACAGGAGAGATTTCAAGCTCCAGAATATGTCTGCCAGCTACTGTTCCCACCTTCTGAGGTGTAACCTCAGCCCTTTTTAGGGCTCAACCAGTTGCTTCATATTGAGTGGTCTCAAGTGGGCATGAAACCTTGACTCGATAAAACTATAACTGCCATGATCCTTAAACACCGCTCCAAATTAATTCTATTCCAGCCGTAACTTGACGACCAAATTCAAACGGTCATATTGACCCCTTTTAGAGAGTAATAATTTGGAGGTACACCCAGTACACCAAATTCCAAATTAAGTTATAGGACTATTTACAACTATTAACGCGCCATTCTAATTACGATTGTGGCTAACACAGAACTGGTAATTGGAAATAGCCCGATTTAACGACTGGGAAGGTTTCATACTTGGCGTTCCAGGATGCATCGGTTAGCTTAGGCCCCCGGCCTGGTTCCTTCCTCCCTTCCTAGTACAGACTGATACTGTACCTATTCCCACTCATCGCATTTCCTGTGGGACTTGACTGTCCCGAAATCGGACAAATTAAGTAGCACATTCATGTGCATAAATGCGTGCAGGTTGAGGCTCTCTTTCCTTCCTCCACGATCAATTAAGTATTCCGCCACTGAGGAAATAAATTGGTCGCACATGCACTTTGGAAGCAAGCAACTCAAATTGCATGTATCTAATCGTATCATATCGTATCGGTCTTGGCATCGTTCATTCCATTCTTTCCATAACAACCATAGCTCCTTCAGAAGGGGGTGGAGGGGGGGGTAAAGTTACTCAAAGCTGGGAGAAGAAAGTGATTTCTTGCTCTCTATCGAACCTGCTAACCATTAAGGACCACTTAGCAGTGATTTCCAAAAAGAGCAAGCAGCGGTATATCACACATCTGAGAGGTTTTAGCTACAACTTTAACAATCTTCAGAAATCATCCGCTCAACCATCCATCCATCTAGCCAGCAAACCAGACAGCCATCAACCTAGTCAGCCATCCATCCAGCCCAAATCCAACAATCCGGCAAGTCAACCAGCCATCCGAGTTTCAGTCAACAACGAGAAATTATACTCACCATCTAAAATGGATTTAAAATTACTGGATTTCAACATTCGGAGAAAGGGATGAAATTTAGTAGTAAACCTTTGGGTAAACATAGTGCTCTGTACTTAGTTGACAAAATAGGAAATTAATTAACCTAACAATATCCTTTCTATACTATTATAACTAAATATCCCATAATTAACCAAACTCCTAAACAACAGTTATAACATTTGGAGGATTATTTGTCTCCCCTTGTTCCATTTCTTTTCGCAAAAATTCATTACTCCTGCGTTGTATAATTTGGACCTGAGCGAGTTGTGAGAATTTTGGTCACGCTCATAAGCAGGTGCTAGGTCACATAATAACGCACACCTGGACACTATCCTTACACATTCCAAAGCCCGTGGAAATTGCTGTGAGACTTTCTGTCACACTGGGGCCAGAAAAACACAAGTAATCCAGGGCTGAATCCTTGCATTAGAAATAAATTTTGATTTATGCGACTTTAGCGATTCCATCTCCATTCAGCTATTATTAGTAACCAACTCATTTATTTCTACCATTTAGTAACCCACCTGGTTTGATCTATTACTTACACCACACCAGAAAGTCAAATGAGAAAAGTGCAAATGATAATGCATAAAAAACCTGAATAGGAAGTTATTACTGAAATCTGGACGTAGGATCTATCATTATTGGCAAGAATAAAATTGTTATGGAATGCAGTCCGCAATTTTGTACAACACTAACTTCATCAGAGATGAACTCCATTGTTACATTTAGTTATAAGCACTATATGAGCAACACTAATCTGGACGACACAATTCCTATACCGTCCACCTCTTAGTACACACCGAGAGTAGAAAATTCGGAACAAACATCTCAAGTCAAGTAAAAAAGAATTGGCAATGACCAAAAGAAATGACCTAAGCAAAACTCTGCTAACATCATTGACCCTCTCTTCTGAGAAACAAAAGAACCCCCATGAAAATAGAAATGACAACTACTACCATAACCCCAATAACCAGAAGGATAGAGTAGTACGAAATCATTACTGTTCCGGACACAGCCCTGTCACCCCGAACCTCCCTCAATAGGGAAGGGAAAATTATCTCCCTAAAATACCCCAACATATACAGAAATGGCTAAAAATGAGGGAAACTCAAACCACATGAAAACCCACCTGGGCACGGGTACCCGATTGGTCTAAAGCGCTCACCTTTTCCGATCACTACCATCTCACCTTTGTCCGCTTTGGTTCGAATCTCGGGCTCGGTCAATGCGGGTATGTGAGAAAACTTGCCAGTAGCCTCCCGTGTGCAACTGTTTCTTACCAGGGTTTTGCCAGATTCTTCGTCTACGAGTTATACTGGCGGCCATGTATATCTATTTTGCCGCTTGAAATGGTGTTAAATCTAAACCAACATGAAAAACAATATAAAAACCCACCACACACTTCCTGTTATGTATATTTAATTTAATTCTTTGTTAGTTATTTATTTTGAATATTTTTTATTTCATTACATGCTATTGTAATGTAACATTTGTATGTTGGACTTGACCTTGTCCAAAACAGAGTTCATTTCTGCTTGGCGCAAGTTGACTTTTTATTTTTTTCATTGTAAACAACTAAAACACAGCTAAATTATTCTCTATATGTATGTGTTTAAAATCAGTATTTTTATTAATAGAAGAAGTAAATATGTTTATTTGTGTCAAATTTTTGGAATTCCCTAAGTGAATTATACATAATCCAAGTTATTGTTTTATAAACATCTGGATCATTCTAGAAGAATATTTTCTCTTAGTTATATTTTTTTTTTTTTTTATTTTTTTTATTTTTTTTTAATTTTTTTTTTTAAGGAAAATGCTAATTGAGACCTGAGGTCAAGTAGAGAATTATATAATTTTGCAACTGTGAGGACTTTGTCATTCGTGCTTTAACATCTAGCACTTTCAAGTTGTATATTATATGTTGTGACCAGTAGTTTTGGGCTGGAATATTTATTGTTCAAATTACTGAATTCAAGTGCTCTGATAAAATTCTTGGATAAGACATTCAATAGAATTTATACTGAATTCGAACCTGGAAGTATATTACTGTGATTTAACAAAAGACTGTAGACACCTCAACTCTCTATAAGCTATCACAGACACGTCATCGCCTTCAGTTTTTGGATTTTTTCTGGACGTTTCTGAATTTTATTCAGGACTTTACATTATTAGGACTTGCGTCTGATCTAATTCTTGGAATATTTTGGGATTTAATTCGCGATACCGTAAGTTCTTTTTTCCCATTTTCACTTTGTATTCTAGGGAAATAAATTATTTCTTAAATTTACAAAGCTTGTTGTCTTTGACTCTTTTGTGTTACTTACGGTAAGAGCATAGACTTCCAAAATTAAAACCTATTAAACAATCAAAAACGTCAGTGCACCAAGATGCACTGTACTCCGTAGGATGCATGCAACAACAACAATAATAACACCCTCTTAACGTCCGTAGGAAGGATGCATACAACTAACAAAAAACACCAATCAAGGGAGTCCGTAGGATGCATACAACAAACACAAAACACCGACCCAATTCCTGAACATCAAATAATAAACTAACTACAGGAAACAAGAGCTAATAAATAGTACGTACGACGATGGCCGGGACCATGTCACACAACCAGAAAAGTATCAAGATATTCTAGGCATGACAGGAACACATAATTATCTGTGGAGAGTTCAATGCCACAATAAGCAATGCGGAAGATAGTACTTGGATATTAAAGGAGGAGTGTCGAAAGCTGGGTCACACTGGCCAACCTGGTAATATTAAACAAGGGTACTCGTTCTGTAATAAATCCCCCAAACCGGGCACAGTTGATATAACTGTATGCACTTCCAAGATCGCAGAATTGCCGACTGGGAAATTGGTCAATCATGTACTCTAGGAAGTGATCTCCTTCCGATCACTCTACACATTAAAATGCATACAAGCAAAGCAACAATGCCAAAATGGAGATTCGATATGGCGGCCTGGGAAGCCGTTTGATCTCTCTGTGAGGGAATTGCCGACGGTCACATCACGACGACAGCATTGAGCGCTGCATCACACGCCACGAAGCATACACTGTAGCCTGTCGGATTCTGGAAAGGATTACTATAACCAGCCTGTAGGTAATGGAATCTAATACTTGCAAGGTACAGTTTAATTGTGGTGCACTGCAGCATGGTGTGACAGTATGTGAAGAAATAAATCAGAACATCTTCGGTAATTAAGGGTAAAGAGAAAGCATGAGTAACAACGCCTGGCATGGCCAAAAAGTTCAACAAGCACTGGAAGCCAGTTCTGTACACTGGCCCAATATTACTGGACACTTAGAAACAACACAGGTCCTGAAATCGAGAAAAAACGTCAGATGCAAGGTTCTCCCTACCATGGAACAAATTTCATTATAAGAAGTATTTTGGATCGGTTTTTGTTAATGATTTCCACGGTTGCAGAATTTTCACGGTTCACCAGGATTCTTTTCCTGGTCCACTGATTTTCCAGTACAATTGGATAAAGTTTAAATAGAGCCATCGATGCGAAATTTCCTTGTGGAATGACATTTTTGTAAATGCCCTTGAAACCACTTCCTATTGAAATTGCCCCGAAATGTGTTGGGATAGCGTCTTTTTAGAATTACATGTTTTTAGCTGGAGTGACTGTCAATTAAGAAGAAAGAAATACCATCCCATTGTGAAAAGAATAGCGACCACATTTTCCAGGCTGATTTGTATTCTGCATTCAAATGTACATGCTGGTATAAATATGTGACAGATGCTGACCGAGAAATCAAGTACGACACAAAAGTTTGACTACGGTAGATCAGTCTGCATGCAAAATTCAAGTGTCCCTGCAAACGTAGTTGCTCCCTTTTTGTACACTAGTTCCTATTAACAAAGGACTGCCCGATCTGGATATACATGGTATCTTTTCAACAGATAACCTGGTATACATGCTGTTAGAGTCTAAAATAATACCAGAATATCCAAACTGTTTACTTGGTCCAAGAGTCTGGGGTGGTGTCATATTGAGTTTGTTAAAGACCAGGGAGAGAATTGCCATTGTTCAGTCTGGTTCACCATATCCAGGGTCAATTGTAAAAATGTCGTCCAATAAATGCATAACATGATGAACATCATAGTTGTTCTGAAAAATCCAGCAAATTGTCTCAGAGAAAGAATTAAAGATTTTTGGGCTAGACCTACTGCCGAAAATCAACCGTATATAGAAATAATATTTATTGTCCCATTTCATACAACAGTATTGCCAAAGCGAATTATTAATGGGCACTAGCTTAAAAGCATCTTTTATATCAGTGATACGAGTCTATGCTCATAGAAAAGGTAACAGAAAAGAGTGAAAGATAACAAGCCTTGTAAAATATAATAAATAATCTATTTGCCAAAAATACAAAGTGAAAATGAGAAAGATGAACTTACGGTATTGAAAATTAAATCCCAAAATAATCCAAGGATTACAGACACAAGTACTAATAAAATAAGTCCTGAATAAATTTAGTACAAGTCCCAAAGAAATCCAAAAGTGAAGTAGATGACGTGTCTGTGATAGCTATTAAATTGTTGATGTGTCAACAGTCTCTTGTTGAATCGCAATAATATAATTCCAGATTTGAATTCAGTATAAATTCCAATGTCTTTATCCAAGAATTTTATCAGAGCACTTTTGTATTTCCAGAGAAAATAATCACTTGAATTCAATAATTTGAAGAAAATAAAATTCAGCCCAAACTGGTCACATCATAATACAACTTGAAAGTGCTAGATGTTAAAACACAACTGGTAAAATCCTCACAGTCACAAGATAATATAGTTCTCTGCTTGACCTCAGGTCACATTTAACATTTTCTGAAATCAACCATTTCTGAATGGACAGTAACCTTCTAGAATGATGTAATGAGCCTTGTTTACTTAAAACACATTAGTCTACAAAATTCACTTAGGAATCTCCAAATCCCTTACCCTGTTCAACATATTTACTCCTTCTTTGTATAGCTTAATAATAATCCTGATAATAAGCTCATACACATAGAGAATAATGAAGCTATTATTAGTTGTTTACATAAATGAAATAAATATAAAAAAATGAAAAAATACAATCAGGTCAAGCAGAAATGTTCTCAGTTTTGGACAATGTCAAGTCCAGCAAACAATGTTACATTACAATAACATGTAATGAAATATAAAAATTTAAACTAACAAACAAAGAAGGTCAAGTCCAGCATGCAATGTTACATTATTATAAAAATAACAAATAAACAATTGAAGTAAATATACATAAGAATCAGCTTTACACATCCATCTACCAATACCGAGGTTTTTTTTTAATGATTCTGATGACATGGTCAATCGTGACATAGGAAAATGAATATTCATCCTTGTCTATCAGAGCATTAAAAACAGCTGATACAGAGTGCACAAGCAGTTGCTCTACAATTAGTGTGAATATGGAACAAAACAATGTACCGCTCCTCACTGACCGACCAACGTTCACATTGCTATATCGGACACGTGTTGCAGCTTGGCTGAAAACATCTTATTATATTCATAGAGACCTTTGCCGTCACACGTGGAGTCTTGATCTAGATAGTGTATAAACTAGATAGTAATAAACTAGATAGTGTAGGAACTAGATAGTGTACATAGTGTAGGAACTAGATAGTGTAGGAACTAGATAGGTTATGGACTAGATATTGTAGGAACTAGGTAGTGTATGCACTAGACAGTGTACGAACTAGAGAGTGAATGAATTAGTTAGTGTTAGAACTAGATATTGTATGAACTAGATACTGTATGAACTAGACAGCGTATTAACTAAATACTGAATGAACTAGTTACAATATAAACTAGATTCTGTATGAAATAGTTTATGAAAATAAATTAACTTTTAACCGTATGAACTAGATATTGTATGAACTAGATCCTGTATGAATTAGATAAAATACCTTGATTTATGTTACTCCAACAATCGTCCATTCCCGATCAAACTCGACAAAAAATCGATACACTGATACGGAGTCAATGTTTTTATTAATCATATAAAAATCTGATAACATTTCCACAATGAATGACTTAAAGATAATTAGCCTTTTCTGGAATTTTTCCATGATATGTTTTGTCAAGAACATGATGAAAAACAACATGATTTGTCAAGAAAATGATGAAAACTGACATGATTTGTCAAGAACACGATGAAGACTGTCATTTGTCAAGAAAATGATGAAAACTGACATTTGTCAAGAAATTGATGAAAACTGACATGATTTGTCAAGAAAATGATGAAAACTGACATTTGTCAAAAAATGATTAAAACTGACACGATTTGTCAAAAATATGACAAAAATTACATTTGAACTCATACGATGCAACATAAAATGTAACAGGTCAGATCGCAAAATGTTAATTTTCCATCCATCATTGCGATCCGCGATAGCTCAGATTGTAGAGCGTCGGATTCGTAATGCAATGGTAGCGATTTCGATATCTGGGCAGGCCAGCTTGATCGGCTGCCTCCATTGGAAAGGTATTTAGTACACATTTCCTCGGGATGATGTAGCTAATAGCATGCTAAAAGTGCCGTCAAACTTAACAAGACCAAAGCGATCTATAAATCATTGCCGTGGGAGCGTTCAGCTATATTTCGTTACTACTTGTGTTACGTATATGTAATTAAATTGTTTGTGTGTTAGTTTTAAAAAAAAAAAATTATTTTATTTTTGTTTCATTACATTTTATTGCAATGATTATATTCACGGGATTCGATATAATTTCAAGTAAATTCTGTTTGTATAGAACGCAAAAGGTGTTACATTAGTACTATTTTTAGCTCACACTTTTTGTAAACATCGAGTGAATACGATTGGTTATTGCCAAGGCCATTTCGGCCCGCATGTTAGCTGAACTGTAAAGAGTCTTTCTTTTTTTATATATTTTCAGCGTGAGAATTTGATTCTTAGATAGGGCTATTCTAGCTACGTGACAATTGGCATTTTTTTTATTACGATGTTCTAATTAGTAAATCACGTAGCCTATCGCGTGAAGTACCATGTGATCTAAACTCGATGCTTTAAACAGACGCTCTCTAGTAGATTTAGTCAGTCGTTCTTAACACCTTGAGGGAACAAGGTGTTTCTAATTATTGTTGTCATTTTGTTTTTCATCTGTTTTTTGGATTTAATAATTTATTCTCTAGAAGATTAAACAAGTGTACTTTTTTAAAAAAGTTCTGGGACAAAGAAATTCAGTGGAAACTTATTCTGGAGTTTAACGGAAACATAAACTGTGATTCAATCGAGTATCTGTTACCATCAGTACAGACATCTGACGTCATCGCCTTCCATATTGGAATTTCATCGAGATTCGAACCCGGATTCTATTAGAACTGTTTAGTGATAGGACTTGTATTTTTCAATCTTAGGATTCAATTTTGGATTATATTCACAAACCGTAAGTCCTATTTCCAATTTTTACATTGTTTTCTAGGGAAATAAATTATTTTGTTAAAATATACAAAGCTTGTTGGCTTCACTCATTTCTCTTGTTATGTTTATACGAGCCTACACGTAACAATTGTGGAATAGCCATTCCTGCATCCAGATTTCTTTGGTCTCAGATAGTAATCAATTATCATCAAGGAATTTAGACAATCTTAACAATTATATAGTGGTATGCCAAAAAGAAGTATAGGAAGTGATAAGTCTATAATTGGACACACTGCGCTTATAATGTGGCAGAAAAAAACCTTCAGTCCAATTATACGGGAACGAAGCCACTATAAAACATTATATTTAAAATGTGTACATACATATTTAACATTTCAGCAATTGAGCTTGTTGTATATTCATTCAATATATTATCAATTGCACTTGATTTATTATTATTTTTGTATTCGTAACAACATTTAATGTTTCATCAGCTGTAATTGGGTCATTCAGACACAGAAATATCGACAATTATCTATAACTCGTTCAAATAGATAAAAGCAGGAACAAACTGTTGTAAGGTGCTATAGCTTTTGCAGTCGGCTAGCAAAACGTCCTTGCACTAAATTCGAATTAAGGAGCTATCTGCAACAAACTGAAATTCGCTGATGGTTCGCAAATTTATGGAATTTTGAGTCAAACTTTCCTCCAGCCTAGAAGAGATTACATCATGGGGTTGGTGTGGAGATAAATAAAGTGGTTAAATACGTTATAAAATATTTTGAATTTTTAGATGTTTCTTTCTTATTAAGTTTCTGCGTTACTGATATGAAGAAATATCTGATATGTTTATAATTAATTTCTAAAGTTAAAAAAAAAAAACATATGTAGAGTCATACTGTGGAGATATCTGCTTAGAAGGGAAAATATTTTAAAAGAATATATTTGGAGAGGATTATTATCTTTGGAATTCTAGCAGAACGATACTAGATTTTGTATGGACGAGTTAAAATAAACTTGATCGATGATTCTCAAATATTTAACCTCGTCATCTCTTGGTCAATGTATGACATCGTCATCTAATTTGTTTATAAATTATGAAAGCAAGTGATTATTCCCCTAAACACACGTTTTAGTTTCTGTTTTACTTTCTAATTATATTTGGTACAAATATCGTCTTTTTATCAAAAATATATTTTCATCAGATTTCCTGATGGCTCTATAAACGTGACCAAGAGAAAGTGTAACATAAGACCTAGAATGATTATGGATATTGCCTTTTCATGCGTAGGCAGATGTTTAAGTTGAATTATTTTTGCACTCTTTCCCTGTAGTCTAATAAATCATGGAAATGTGGGATTATGCGGTAAGTGAGTTGCAACAAGACATACTTCCGGTGCCTTTTTCATATAAATTTTGGTGGTGAATCATTTCAAGGTGTTTCAATGTTTTGAAGTAGTACTCTTACCACAGAACGTTTGGTGTCTTGAAAAATATGCGAATTAAAAGAACAAGGAGTATTTGAAGATATTTGCCATATTTAATTGTAAAATCTATTTCAATACATCTTCTAGTGAATATTATTAGCTGTACAGAATCCAAAGCCTTTATCGCTGGCTCTTGAATTGTTGTCCATGCGTCGAGCATTACTTAAATTTTAGAACTTGGAGAGTTCAAGCATTGGCTTTGATCGATTTAATGCAGTAGAATCCATCTTAAAGGTCATAAGAAGATGAATGTCTGGCGTAATCAGTGAAATTATCCAACATGTTTAAAAGAAAACATCATTATAGCCCATCAGCATCGGTGATATAAAATTTATTTTTGAAGTTTGATGCTTTTTGTATTTCCATTTTGCTAATTTAAAAGACAAATGAAAACGCTTGAGAATACTTGTCATCATCCTTGTCGCTTTATGATTTATTAGTTTACTTTCCAGTGCATCTTTCATGAGAAAGCTAGACACACATTTTGGCTTCATATCCACCCCCACCCCCTCAATACCCCACCTCCCAAACAAAATGTAAGATATCCCGGAATTCACAGAACAATAATCTTGAGTTTAATCATATCAGTAATCAATTTGACAATTTAAAAGCTAGATTGCAATAGAACTCTAATATTTTCTTATAATTGCATGCCATAGGTTGACTAAGACTGACAGACACTGAAAGAATGATCTAGGCCATGGGTTACTGTAAGGACTAATTGCTTCTGTACGACTGCTCAGCCACCTTTCATAAGGACACAAAAGAAGTTACGTGCAATTTGATGTGGGAACAAAAATATCTGCGTCGAAGCCAACGGAAAGATTAAACGGTCCGTTTGTTACCTGATCTATTTGAATCGAATGATACATTTGCATATATATTTGAATTCGTATAGTGGTTTATGTTGCCAATAACATGTATTGTACATGATAGCACGTCGGTTTGAATGTCAGACAGTGTGAAAACCTCTATGCAAGTCTAAACTCGAGCCTTAACATTTTATCGTTCTTTCTTAGAACAATAATATAAATTGTCGTCAGCAGGTAACTTTCCTTGTGACTAGGTTTCGATTCAATAAGGAAGTATGATACACTTCAAGAAAAAGGGTATTGCAAGGACGTTTTATACTAATACTAAACATACCTGTATTTTTTACGCTTTCAACATTGATACACGCTAAAAGTCACAGGTTTAAGAAATGACACGAACATTAAAAAGAAAAAATATGTATATTACTGCTTCCCCTGACATGATACAAACGAGAAACATAAAACAAATACAAGTATAAGACATACGGTATTTTAGTTTTGATGGAATTGTTTATGAGGCATTCCTTTTAGATACAACAATAATTTATCAAGATAATGTTACTTGAATTGTAAAGATGCATTTTCACGGGATATGTAACTCAGGAAAGTATAGTACAGAAGAACTGCTCATGAAATGAAACCGTTTTTCTTAATGCTCATTACGTGACATTCACTATAGCTGCTTTCTGGTTGTAGTGAAATAATTTAATTTAGGGAAGATCATCGAGATATAATCTTTGAGATTTGTCTTGATTTTCAAAGAATTTGCTCGCCAGAAGCTATGATTGTGTATTTTGTAACTGTCATCCTGGTAAAATAATTCGATATCCCTCGATATCTGATCTAATTAGAGGGAACCGTCTCAGGCATGGGCATATATAGACTCTTTTTCTGGAGGGCTTGACATTATAGGATAATGAACGAAAAGTGACAGAGCTGACGTTCCATATTCCTTTCCTGTTCGGTGACTTGGAAAATGTAGTGATTGTCATAAAGTCATCTGTAGAAAATTATGACTAATAGCCTGTAATAATCTTCTCCTAGGCATCAAGATGCGATTTTCGAACTGACCAGTGAAGAAGAAGACCATTCTGCCTCCACTGCCCCTACACTTCCACGATCTTGTGTACCAGAGTCTTGTCAAGGGCATCATCGACTTCATTCCGTCAGAGCATATAGTTACCCCTATGAATAGGGTAGAACAGGGTGTGGCTTTACCACATTAGATTTTGGAAAAATAATTTTATTTTGGCTGGCAAAATGGACTCATTTCAAAAAACAGTAATGGGTATGCAGTGACTGACGAGCGAGAAGCCAGGTTGACGTTTCATTAATATATTCAGCGTAATATTGAACTTGAGCTCAGAACTTTACTGATTGAAGCTTGGTACTCTGCTAATAGAAGGACTCTAATGGAGGTTTCTTTTGCATTTAGAACAACATTCTGAAGGTGAAGTCCAATGCTATTCCAGCACCCGCAGAAACTTTAAATACTGATGCAAAAAATAATGAAAAAACTTCATGTTGGAAGGTGTAGCAGAATGTAATAGCTATTAAACACTATAGGAATCCTTGAAATTATTCCAATGCCGTTGAGACGAATGAGGAAGATGCTTATGCTACGCCAATAATGCACATAAACACAATAGACAAACGCACCTAAATTACCTTCTGCACCATCTTGCAGACGTGATTTCAATTTTCTTAGTCGAAAAGACGTTATCTGTCGTCCATACGATAATTGAAATATACCTAAAGTTGTTTGACACCCTTAAGTCTTATGAAACAAACACAAGATGACATCGTGTGAAACGTTGGTTAAATACTTTATTTATTTTCCCAAAATTACATTGTTGGCAGTAAACGTGTCAATGGTTTCAGACATCTTTTTTGTCCAAATGTGTATATGTATATAGTGTTGTCTTCTTGTAGCTGAAAAGCTGATTCATAATAAACTTTGTATTGATTGAGTGAAAGAACTCTTAGCCTGGTACCCTGCCCTTCCATGATACTCGAAACACAAGCTTGTATGGACCATTGTTGTGGAAGCCAGGGTACCAGGCTAATGAACACGTCACTGTTCAGTGTTTTCATTAAGATGTAGTTCTGTATCTTTTTCGGATATTCACAAGTCTCTTTGCAAATTCATAAGCTCTTTCTTTTCTTTTTTTAGAGCTTCTATTTTCATTGATATTGATTAAATAAATATAAGACCCACTTATGATTTATGTTTCAAGGGTGGTTTAAATGAAGAAAATAAAGCACTGCAAACAACTCATGGTTAACGTTTGGAATTATTAACAAGCAGTCGTGTACTCACCGGTGAGTATATTTAAACGAATGGGGAATAAAACTAAGCAAAGTGACAAATTAACAGGAGGCACTTCAAACATTTAATTTGTATTCACACTTGATCTAAGTCATTTTTATGCAATCTTTAACATTCCTAACGACCATACGATTGTTTTCATCTGCTATCTCTCTCTTTCCCCTTTTCGTTGGTCGGTTTGTCTGTAAATGTAAGGGGTGTTCATGGAGGTGTAGTACCTCTGGTGGGGGTAGCAGTCGTACTGCTTCGGGGGTAGCTAGTCCATCTTTGGTCCCCACTTGGCGCTCAGCTCTCACCTGTGGCTCCAAGAAGCTGTAGCATGCGCAGCGGCCACACCACGGGCAACGGCTTCGACGGGCCGGCTAAACCAGGTTGAGGGTAGCCGAAGGGTCTCAAACCCTCGGTGATTCAGGGCTTGTCACCCATAGCATGTGAAGAATGGACCCGGCGGACTGCGCGGAAGAACCACCATGTGGTCAACGGGCAGGAAAGCGGACCCAGCAAAGTGACGTGGAGCGCTAAGAGCACGGCAAGACACGCAGCACGCCTCGGTCATCCACTGCATCCAGTCTCCATTCCAGCTGTCTTGACTACGTTTTGCCACTGGACAAAGTGGGGCCTGGACGAGAGAGTGAAGCTGACGCAGTGCAACTCTCCCTCACTTTAATCCAATTCACACGCAAGTCATTTATGTCATCACCCCTTCCCAAGTTCTGCGGCGATGGGCGAGCTGCGACGCGCCAGGTGTGGATGCACTGGCAGCCGTAGTGGTGGACCTGCACGCAGGCGGCTCAGGCCATAGAGTCGTCTTCCATTGACCTGAGGCAGAAATGGATTTCGGCAGCCGTCAGAGTGACTAAGCAGACCTCTTCAGGATAGCGCTGCTTGCCTCCGTAGCGTGAGAAAGGTGCTGGAAAAGGTGCCCTAAATAAAGCCTGCTTCAATTGCCCCGACCAGCTTACCGCTATTGGAGGGAATCCCATTCTTGCGGTCGAAATACAAAGAAAACCCGAAAGGTTCTCCTTATTCTTGGTGCGTGGAACATACGCACTCTACTGGATCGTGCAGATGCTGACAGACCAGAGAGAAGAACTGCCCTGATTGCAAGAGAACTTGCTCGCTACAAAGTAGAGATAGCAGCCCTGAGTGAAACTCGCTTGGCCGACGAGGGACAGTTGACTGAAGTTGGAGCTGGCTACACCTTTTTCAGGAGTGGACGTGGCACCGATGAACGTGGTGAGTCTGGAGTTGGTTTCGAGTCTGGTGAATAAGCTCTCCAGCTTACCAAAGGGAATTAATGACCGGCTAATAATGCTGAAGCTACCCTTAACTGGAAAAAAGCAAGCCACACTCATTAGTGTTTATGCACCAACCATGACCAACTCAGAGGAAGCCAAAGACAAGTTCTACCAGGATCTGGAAGATCTGATTGCTTCAGTACCAAAGTCGGACAAGCTGATCATTCTTGGTGAGAGTTGGCGCGGACAACACCTCGTGGGAGGGAGTTATTGGTAGACACGGCATTGGTAACTGCAGCAGCAATGGACATCTGCTCTTGAGGATGTGTGCAACATATGATCTTCTGATCACAAAACACCGTCTTCCGTCTGCCCAACGGTAATAAAACAACTTGGATGCACCCACGGTCTAAGCATTGGCATCTGATCGACTACATCTTAGTCCGTAGGAATGATAGGCAGGATGTTCGTGTGACCAAAGCCATGTGCGGTTCTGACTGCTGGACAGACCACAGGCTACTGATATCCAAGATGACTCTTAGAATTCAACCACCCAGACGTCCACAGGGAATTAAAGTCCCAAAGCGCCTCAACATATCCAGGCTGAAAGTCTGCAACACTGAGCAAGCTCTGTCTGAAGCTCTGACAAGCCTGTTAGAAACTAGAGTCTCTGATACCAACGAGGTAGAGCAATGCTGGGAGACCTTCAAACAGCTGGTGTACTCTACTGCATCTGAAATCCTTGGTGTCACTGCGCGAAAGCACCAGGACTGGTTCAACGAGAACTGTGAAGAAATACTGTCCCTGCTAGAGAAGAAGCATCGTCTCCATCGTGCATGCAGCATCGACCCCAAGTCCGCTGCAAAGAAAGATGCCTTCAGCAGATTCCGCCAAGTTGTGCAAAAGAAACTGCGCGAGATGCAGGAAGCATGGTTGAGCCGAAAAGCTGATGATATTCAGTCCTTTGCCGACAGACATGACATGAAGAATTTCTATAGTGCTCTTCGTGATGTCTATGGCCCAGTAACAACAGGCACAGCCCCACTCTTGAGCTCCGATGGCAGCACTCTCATAACCGAGCAAGAGAAGGTACTGGATCGCTGGGAAGAACACTTTGACGGTGTCCTCAACAGACCCTCTTCCATCAACAATGAAGTGATCAACCGTCTACCCCAGGTGGAGATCAACGAGAGATTGGCTGACCCTCCAACAGTGCTGGAAACTCAAAAAGCCATTGAGCTCCTGTCTAGTGGGAAAGCTCCAGGAGCAGACTCCATCCCAGCTGAGATCTACAAGTCTGGTGGGCCTAAACTAGTGGAAAGATTAACAGAGATGTTTTGTGGGATGTGGAAGCGGAGACGCATACCTCAGGAATTCAAAGATGCATCCATCATCCACATTTACAAACGCAAAGGAAATCGCCAATCCTGCGACAACCATAGATGAATCGCTCTACTCTGCATTGCAGGCAAGGTCCTCGCCAGGCTACTGCTGAACCGACTCAGAGAGCACCTTGATCATGGCCTACTGCCAGAAAGTCAGTGTGGCTTCAGAAAGGAGAGACGCACCATCGACATGATCTTTTCTGCCAGGCAGATGCAAGAAAAGTGTCAGGAACAAAATATCCAGCTATACACCACCTTCGTGGACTTGACTAAGGCATTCGACACTGTCAGCCGAGAAGGCCTTTGGAAAATCATGGCCAAATTTGAATGTCCAAAAGTCTTCATTGATACGGTGAAGCAATTTCATGATGGCATGCTTGCCAGAGTCCAGGAACAGGGTAACCATTCCGAACCCTTTGCCGTTACGAATGGTGTGAAACAAGGATGCCTCTTAGCCCCAACTCTCTTCAGCCTCATGTTCTCCGCCATGCTGATGGATGCTTTCAAGGACAGTGATGTGGGAGTAGGTCTCCGATACCGTTATGATAGGAAGTTGTTCAACCTGAGGAGGCTTCAAGCCAAAACCAAAGTCCAAGTTGAGAACATTCGCGACTTCCTGTTTGCAGACGACTGTGCGCTTAACGCCAGCACGGAGACAGGCATGCAACAGAGCATGGACCAATTTTCCACAGCGTGCACCAACTTCGGACTCACCATCTCCACAGAGGTTCTGCATCAGCCTGCCCCTGGAAAAGATTACCTGGAACCATCCATCACTGTCAACGGCCAAAAGCTCAAAAATGTGGACAGGTTCACATACCTCGGCAGCACCCTCTCACAAGCAGTCCACATAGACGATGAGGTCAACACCAGGATTGCCAAAGCCAGCGTAGCATTTGGCAGACTCCGCTCAAATGTCTGGGATAGGAGAGGCATCAAGCTCGCCACCAAACTTAAAGTTTACGCAGCAGTTGTTCTCACCACCCTTCTCTTATGCTTGCGAGACCTAGACTGTGTATAGCCGCCATGCTAAAAAACTGAACCACTTCCACCTGAGCTCCCTGAGAAAACTGCTGTAGATCAGATGACAGGACAGGTTACCGAACACAGAGGTGCTCACTCGGGCCGGCATGACAAGCATCCACACCATGCTGTGCAAGGCACAACTCGGATGGGCTGGCCATGTTGTCCGCATGCCGGAAGAACGCTTACCCAAGAAGGTGTTCTATGGAGAGTTACAGCAAGGCAAGAGATCTCACGGTGGTCAAAAGAAGAGGTACAAGGACACCCTCAAGGCCTCGCTGATGAACTTTGACATTGACCCTGACAGCTGGGAGAGTGTCGCTACTGATCGATCTGCTTGGCGCAGTCAAGTCAATGCCGGTGCGGCAGCCTTTGAACAGAAAAGACTGGTGGACGCAGCTGAACAACGTGCTCTGCGCAAATCTAGGAACAGTAGTTCTGCATCTCTAAGTCAGCAACCTGTACATCCATGTCCCTACTGCAACAGACTCTTCAGGGCCCGGATTGGACTGATCAGCCATCTCCGGACCCACCCCCAGTGAATTCAATGACATAAATGGTCCTCATCGACACCGATGGACGAACATCATTGGTCTAGTGACATCGTCGCACGACACAAGCTTTAATCCAATACGCTCATTTTTCATCGTTTGTCGCTCGTATCTTGCTTCGATGCTCGATCGATCGCTCGATCGATAGAGAGAGGGTGGCGGTGGTGGTTGTGATGGTGGGCAATTTGCTATATAAGGTCATATGCTATTGTCCATCCCTAGGTTTCTGTTGGTCTATTAGTGCGCCGCCTGACCAACTAAACAGTGAGTGAGATATGGGAGAGAGTGGCCATCTGACATGTTAATATTATAAGAACCTCATTTAGATCTTTAGTGTGTGTGTGTGTGTGTGTGTGTGTGTGTGTGTGTGTGTGTGTGTCGAGAAAGACTATTGCAACACTGTAGATAAATCCCATGATACCGTTTCAACGACCTAGGTTCTTGTAGGTTACTTGGTGAACCTTCAGTGTCAAAGATTTCATCAAGCCAAATTCGTTTTCTCGCTCACTCCACATATTTGCACGTATTTTGTCCCCTGAGAGAGAGAGAGAGAGAGAGAGAGAGAGAGAGAGAGAGAGAGAGAGAGAGAGAGAGAGAGATGGGTTTACAAAGAAAGTGTGTAGCGTATCTAACTCAAGTCGAAAGTGGAGATCATAAATATTTTTCTCATTATTTTCTTTATGTCGTAAATTATTAATCAGTGGAAATTTAACTCTCATCAAAATGTATAGAAGTGTTAGCCTACTGTTGATATATGCGTATTAGTGCGCCATGCCCATGGGGCATTAAATCGCATATATAAATATTGTTTCAGCATTAAATTATGTTTCAACAGAAGGCCATTATTTTTATACTCTCTAAATTTGTGATGAATTCCCATTGATTAATCATTAGAGATGTAATAAAATAACGATAACAAATATTAAAAATCTGTCTTCTAAATGAATTCAACATTTCATCGAAATCCTCTGTGCTTTCCCATTGACCCCCCCACTCTGACTATCTCTCTCTCTCTCTCTCTCTCTCTCTTCGTAGAAGGATACCATCGAAAATCAGAAAAAACGAGCGTGGCGGATTTTCGCCTATGCTATGCAATGACGTTTGTACCTATGAATATAGTCATGCAATCAACGGAAAGGGACGATACAGAAATGGATTATAGAACTGTACGTTCGGTATTAATGCTAATTAAATCATAATAATGACTAAGATCAACTGTAATAAATTGAAATGTTTGAATTACCTCTTGCTGGTTCCTCTTTTCATTTAGTTTATATTTCCCACTCTTTTGAATATGCTGGGCGATTACTGTTGAAGTACTGAACTATGCTGTATTTGTACTCCTCTGCTTTCTTTATTTAAACCATCTTTCATGTTTAAATCATAGCTGTGTATCATATTTATCTAATCAATAAGAATGTGTATTTGTATGCAACAGAAGTAAATAAAATATATGTATAGTATGTATTCTGTATCTTTGATATACCACTCGTTGTCTAAAGTTTTCATTTAAAGGAAATTCGGCAAGCATCGTTCTTATTTATTGATAAATGTATAAATCTCGTGGTATATCAATGGGACATACATACATACATACATACATACATACATACATACATACATACATACTGTTACGAGTCTATGCTCTTAAAATAAGTAACAGAAAAGAGTGAAGACAACAAGCTTTGTAAAATTTAACAAATAGTTTATGTCCCTAGAATACAACGTAGAAAATGAGAAAAAACAACTTACGGTATTGCGAATTAAATCCCAAAAATAATCCAAAAATTAAAGACACAAGTTCTAGTAATAAAATGACCTGAATAAAACTCAGTTCAAATCTCGAAGAGATTTAAAATTTAAAATTGAAGGCGATGACGCGTCTATTATAGTCTACGAAGTGCTGATGTGTCAACAGTCTCTTGTTGACTCACAGAAATA
>JAECUM010020567.1:0-45554 GCA_016617855.1 Megalonaias nervosa | reverse complement strand
GAGGTAAAGGATGTGAATGAGAAAGTCTTTGTGTTGTAATCAGGATGGCTTCAGTTTTACCATCATTCATCTGCAGCTTGTTACATGTCATCCATGATTTCGCATCGGAAATGCACCTCTCTATGCCTTGGATGGTAGCTTCAACTTCAGTTGGATGGCTAGATTTGTATATTTGGGTGTCATCAGCATACAATTGGTGAGACAATGGATGATGATCTATGACACTTGAGAGTGGCTGAGTGTATAGAATGAAGAGAACAGGTCCAAGAACAGACCCCTGTGGAACACCACAGCATAGATCAACTGGGCTGGAGTGTTTTTCATTTGTGGACACAATTTGTGTCCTGTTGACCAAGTAGGACTTGAACCATAGTAAGGTCGTATCATGAATGCCAAATACATGCTGGAGACGGTGAAGTAATATATCATGGTCTATAGTGTCAAATACTGCAGACAAGTCAAGGCGAGTGAGGACTGTAATCTTTCCGCCATCCAAAGCTGAGTGAAGGTCATTGACTACTTTCAGAAGAGTAGTTTCAGTACTGTGGCAAGGGCGATATGCAGACTGTACATTGCTAAAAATGCTGTTTGAATTCAGATGAGATACAAGTTGGGATAGAACCACTTTTTCTAAGATTTTTGACATGAATGGGAGATTAGAAACTGGGCGGTAGTTCTTTAAATCATTATGGTCGAGTGTTGGTTTCTTCAGCAGAGGCTTTACAATGGCTAGTAACAAGTAACAAGCAAGAAGGCACTGTCAAGTATGGGAATGCCCCTTGGGAAAATGATCTCAAAAGAGGCCAGTAGGCTGTCCATAGAAGTGATCTTGAAGCAATGACTCTGATGATACATCACGCAAAGAAAACACCAATGACGACAGCTGCTTTGATGATGAGTCAGATTTCCTTCAAACTGAGATTGCTTCAGCCAGTTCTGTAAACATTACACATTAAAACACTTTCAAGGTTGTTTCTTCATTAACAGTTGACTAAAATTAAGGACAAACATTTACTTAACCACACAAAAAGTAAGTGATCTGAAGAAAGGTGCATCCCTCCTACTGCAATTACTTAATCACAGAATTTCTGTATCCCCATCACCTACCTGTCATGTACCCCATCACCTACCTGTCATGCTGGAGACCGGGGTTACTCCTACTGTCCCTTTTGTTTTCCTTGACCTAAAAAAATTCTTCACAGACCGAAGGACACTCAAGGCCCTGGTCTGTTTTTTGGTGGTGGCAGCATCTGTTGTTGATGTGGTGGGCAGTGTGAACTCTTCTGTTTCAGATGACACAGTCTGTGTCTCCAACTCTATTCTTTTTGCTGGCAACTGTTTCTAGTAGAAGAGATTACACAAGATTTATTGAACTCCCTTGCAAAAATCACACCTCTTCCATGATAAATTGTAAACAACAAGGTCCATAAATATCAACTCTATAACATGTGAGAATGCAGATTGTTCAGGAGAGTTAAACATTAGCTAATAGCTTCTGGAAAGGTGAGAGGGTGGTGGTGTTAGCAACTTATGTTAGTACATGAGGACTGTAATCTCCACTGTCCTACACAGATATTCAACTGAGGTATCAAAGTTCATCCACCAGAAGTCTGTGACAACTACTTATAGTCCCAAAAAGCTGAGATGAATTTCCAACAATCCAAAATAAGACTGTTTCTTTTAACTGCTGAATTCTAAAAGTATTCCAAATATTCAGAAACAAGAACAAAAATTTTCCAAATGAATGCCACTGCACCCATGTTGATCACTGCACCCTTATTGATCAGCACCATTTTCATTTAAAACTAACTAGACATCAAAAGAAGTTTTGGTGAAAACCATTATGTTAAAAGAACAATCCATTTAAGTGAACTAGTGATAAAAATTTAAGATAACTGCCATGATGGCCACATATGATATCAGATCACCTAGAATTTCAATTAGGATAAACTAACTACCATAAGCATTCTTCTAGTGTAAAAGCCATGCTGATGACACTTTCCTTTTATTAAGAGTAACAGTAACAAAATGTTCAGTAAGTCTGCCATATGTTCATACTGATTATAAGATATGTACCATTTTCATCAAGGACCAACCAAACATCATAAGACGTCTTTCTGTGAAAACTCCATACTGATATGACCATATGTTCAGGGAGCTTAGCATTCAGAAAAATTTCAAGATGGCCATTGTTGCAGTCATACTTAATAGATGCCCAAGTATCACCATTTTTTTTCTTCATTTTAGACCATTAAAACGCTGGCATGAACATGTATGTAAAGTTTCATGACAATCTTCCAAAAGCAATGTTGGAGAAGTATGAATAACAAACTTGTGCCAATGAATAGATGGACATTAGATGAAGCATGACTGACCATCCCATGACCCCTTCTGTTGTATGACCAATCAATCCAAACAAAAGGAATGGACATAAAAGATAAACTGCAAGACTGAAATAGATACAACTTAATGAGCAAATATTTACATCTTAATTCTGAGGTAAAATTATCTAGGGTTCACGTTCTATCATCTTTTATCCCTCAATATGGTCTGCATTGTTTTTAACCAGAGTGAAAACAATATGAAAAGTCTGCCCTTATGCACCAGCCCCTTCTTTCTTAACTCACTGTAATTGTCATTGAGTGCAAATATCACACATGAACCAGATAGGAAGTACTGACTGAAAAAACAAGAGGGGCAACTACCTGCATCTTTGGTCAAAGTATGTGGTTTTGAAATAAACTTACATTGCAACAACCACTGACATCTTTCTTTAGAGCTCTAAATCATTTGGTTTCTTAATTGCCCTAAGTGCAAGCTATCTACAAGCTTTGTCAATGAACTTACTCAAGAGCAAAAGTTATCCTGAATAAATATTCTCTTCCATTCTAAAACTAAAATTATTATGCAACAGCAATCAAAAACTGTCTTTATTCAGTCTGTGACCTTCACCTTTAACCTAATGACCCTGAAATTGGCAGACTTTTTCATTAGGCTATATGCAAGCCATGCACAAAGTCTGGGCTATGGCAATTAATGTTATTGGCAGAAACCATTTCTTTCCTTTTAGTCAAAGTGACCTTAACCTCTAACCTTGAAATCTGAAATTGATCAGCTCCTTCCTAATATCAAGTGCAATAAAACCAAGTAGTTTGTCAAGTGTTGATTATGGAGTTACTGTGCATAAACCATCAGATGTACAGATGAACATCATAAAATAAATTCTGCCTTATGGTGGACATGTAAAAAAGGAAAAGAAAAACACCTTGACATTGGACCTTCTGCTATACCTGTTTAATTTTATCCACATGTGTTCCCACCAAAATTATAGGGGGTACTCTGGGTTCACCGGATGGAGCACAGGAATGTATGGAATTTGACCAAACCTCCATCAGCTCTGAAAATAAATCACAAATTACCAACTTGTTTTTCATATTTTTAAGGATTACCATAAAAATTAAATAGGTGACATTTTAAAACAACATATCCCATAACTGAATTGCAGGCATGTTATTGATGTTCATCTTCATATGACACATCGCTATCTTGCAACTAAAAGCTCATCATGGACTACAAATTCAGCCTGTCCCTGAGCTTCAATAAAGGCATTTATTTAGCTAGATAAAGATAAGATAATATGAGCCAACCTTTGAATTTCAATTTATTTATTTTAAATGCTCTTCTTGATCTTCTATTATTTCTTATTTTCTCTAGGAAGTAAAGCTGTGATCACATTGTGTGTTACTGTATAACATTACTAAGAATGAGTTTATTACTGTATTAGGTAGATGTTCAGACTCACCATGTACTCTGCACTTTGTTATCCCTTCACTATCAAAATAACACTCATCATCAACTAGATCAATAACCTGTCCACTGACATCTGAAACCAAGAGATATATGGCTCGTCTTGTTAGGAAAGTCTGGTGCGTGGTATAAAAAGAATACTGCCCTGCAAAATCCCAAACTGACAATGGTGAGGTTCTGCTCGTATCTTGTTTTAATTTAACAGCATTCTCTTGCAATAACTTTATCATTTCTTTCATTCGATCCATCTTAACTTGTTCCTTGTCTGCTACATGCACATTACCGGTTGGAGTTATATCCCCTTGTGCATCATTTGCAACATTTGCATTGCTCTTAGAAGTTAAAACTTCCCTCACTGGATCCATCTGTTCCTTGTCAAAAACATTTGTATTACTGTCTGGAGTTCTCCCCCCTTGAGAAGGGTTCATAACTTGTTCTTCATCTACAACACCTGCACTGCTATCAGAAGTTCCATCCCCCCGAGGAGGAATCACAACCTCTTTCCCATCATCAATCCTGTCCCTCGCTGACTGTTTCTCAATTAGGACCTTGGCAAGGCGCTGGAGTCGATAATCCTGTTCTAAATCTGAAAACAAAAGTAAGAGTGAACAAGACAAATTCTGCTTTGCATAAACAAGCAATCAAGCAACATTATATGTACCTTAAAGTTTTATTAAGTACATCAATATATGTAATAATGCACAATTTCCCAGGATAATTAAAGCTTTTAATCATGTTGAGTTATTTGGACATGTTCCCATCTTTTAAGATCTAAAAATATGCATTGTCAGTATGCAATTCTCATCAAGGTTTTTCAGAAAGGTTCCAATCTTAAAAGATGCAGTCCAAAAATATGCATTTTTTATAAAATGATTCTCACAAACAGAGCATGTTGAAAATCACTCTCCAATTAATCAACAAGTCTTGAGTATAAATGCAAACTCAAAAGTAACTGTTTACCTTTTACAATCAAATTCCCATCCTAGCACATCTCACTAAGCCTTTTTTGTTCAATCTGTGGTGATGTGTTCATTAACAGATAATGTGATAATGACACGGTACAGCCTTGTTCTTATGTAGACCAACAATATGCTCTCCATCACTTAATATTACTTTGACATTATTATGATATACAAAAACCAAACAGTGATAGTGACAGTCCATACAACATAAATTTAATTGGATAAATTGAGGTCACAGCGATAGATAATTGTGGACCGATTTCCATACCAAGATGTAAGCTGAATGCATCTTCCACCAATCCAGTGCATCATATTTTCTATACCAAGGCATTAAGATGAATTCATCTTCTACCAATCCAATGCATCAAAACTTTCTGAACACTGTTAATCCATGTCTGAATTTGCTGACATAAAGTTATTTTCCAAAGAGCCAGTAATGGCAAACAATATTATTAAACAAGAGACCCAAGTGGGCCTAGCATCACTAACCTATTAGTTGAAATGTATCATCTTGTGAGTGCAAATTCACACACATGTTGAAAGTGTAGAGTGGAAAGAAAAGCTTGGAACACATAGTTGATATATAGGCTATTAGTGTCATTCATCTTTTTTTACATAACCAGCATTGTCCCTGGGATTTCCACATGCCCCTGAGGAATAGATCCTGATTCAAAAATTAAAATTTTTCATAGCCCCAGCTCAAAGTACCAAGTTACATAATTTACTTGGTATTAGAGAAGGACTTAATCTGTGTAGTGACTATTAATTTCAGGGTCTGACTTACACAGCTATGATGTCATAGCCTCAGTGTGGTTGATTTGATCCTATACCTAACAATGAAGCAAATAAAACTATTGTTAAAAACTACCCCAGTAGTTTTGTTTTCCAGAAGTTTGGCTAAAGATATAGATTTATTAAGACTATCTGGCAAATTATATTGGTATGTTTATGCTAACACACTCTGTCTATGATGACAGATAATGTGAAATTCTGGCAGTAATTCATTTTCCAAATATGGCTTGCTATGGCATGTTTGGATATTCTATGAAATATTATTCAATGTACATCATATTTGCTACAATCTGTTTGTTTCTAAATATGGCAGCAATGTCCTAATATGGCACATGAAAGAAAGGCTGAAAACATAATTAGTTATCAGTTAAACTAATAAGGTTGTCCACTTCCTAAAAGTACACAATAATTAAATGTGACCATGGTGATGGAGCTGTAAAGTTATTAGATAGACATGGAAATGAATGAAGTTTCATGGCTCCATCTCAAAGGGAATTACAATATAAGTGCTAAATAGAATACAAAAATTGATCAATAAGATTGCAATTAAGATGCATGTGTGCGTCATAGTTCTTCCATCTCTATTTCAACCTTCTTTTATTCCACTTGCATGCAGAAACAAAACTAAATTGTTCAAATAGTGACCTTTGACCTTGATCATGAAAATAGGATCCTAAATGTGAAATGCAAGACAACTTCCAACAAAAATATATTTGCATGTCATATTTCATCCATTTTGTTTCTTGAATAACTCTTAAGTTACGGCACTAGCATTTAGCATATGTATTGAGCAGGTTTTCATAATGAATCTGCAATAAAAGACATCAGACATGCAATTAAATTTATGTTATAAACACCTGCATCCTTTAAGTAATAGTCATTCTGTATTTTGTGTTGAGCCTGTAATCAGCATTAAATTTAAAATCAGATTTGGTTCTTCAGTATTCACAATACTAATGATATAAAAGAAATGGAACCAGTCTAGAAATGGGTGAAACAATATGGGTTTGGCTTGTGAGGATTGGTTGATAATGCATGCAAAATTTTAATAAAAAGAATCTCTTGCGATCTCATCCTAGATGTAACTGAATCAAATGCAGACAATATTTTATTGATGCAATTTCAGTCCTTTTCCAGAAACATTGCTAAAATTACCATCCAACTCTTTGGTGCAGAATTAAAAACGCATTACAAACTGACATAGATCCAAAAACTCAGATGTTGGAAAGACTCAATAAACAACATCATAACAGATACGAAGAATATCCTGCAGCAGTAGGGAGAAGAAGTAACTGGAAAGAGAATGATTCTAAATTCCAACTGATGTTTGTAACTAGATTTAAATGATGTGTTTTAACGGTTTTACTGTGGACAACATAATATAAACAACATTGGATAAATATATCACACTTAGGAATTAATAACTATTAACGAATATTCACTTGAAATCATTCTTATGACAAGAATAACCCTCTGTAGGTGCTGGTTATCCTGTGAGGTGATTTCCCTAGAAATGTGTTGATGGTGGAATGTAGAAGGTGTGTTAAGTGAAGTCCTCTTGCTTCCAGTGAGTCAAATGTGGGTCTGCTGAGCTACATGCTACTGCTGGTGACTGCCACACAGGGTAACAGGTAACCATTGTTCATTGTAGCTACAGATGGGTGAGAAAACAGGCAGTGGACACACAGTACTAATGATATGGAAAAATGGGAACCAGACTGGAAATGGGTGAACATAAAATAGAGTATATATGGGTTTGGCTGACCAGGATTGGTTAATAATGTAAGTTATGTTTTAGGAAAATGAATCTTTTGAGAGCTTATCCTAGTTGTAAGTGAAAAAAATAGAGACATTATTTTATTGATGGAATTTCAGTCCTTTAACAGGCTTGAGTTTGGAACACTCATTACTAAAATTAGCACCTGACTCTTTGGTGCAGAATTGAAAGCATATGTTTCAAACCCATGCAGGTCCAGAAAATGCCATGACTCATATCCTTTCCTCTACACAGATGCTGACATCCAGGTTTCATCTATACTGATAAAGATAGGTTTGATCATAAGCACTCAAAAATTTTAAGTTATTGAATTTTTAATATCATGGTGTTTGCATAGGTTTACTATGGAAACTGAATTAGTACTGTGAGTCCTATAGACAGCCACACCAATACAGTGACTCCACATATGCAAGAGCAATTAACTTTACTATAAATGAAATCATATGGTTCTATTTGTGGATAACAAGCAAAAGTAATACCTTTTGTAAACCACAAAGTGACTTTCAGTGGGATATTAAACACATATTCAGATATATCAACTGTTGCCATGAAGGGGGGAGGGGGAACAGGGTGTATATTTGACTATGTTAGGTGGAGTGTTTTGCATTTTGGTTCATATCTAAGCAATACATATATAAAATTTATACAATCTACCATTTATAGAGTATATAGCAAGCAATATGATATTTCCTAGTTGTGTTTTGAAACATAATGCTTCAGATATGATCGCTGAGGTCTATTCCACAATGCTGAATGAGGATGGCCTCTCATGACTTTACATCCCACTAATTTCTTTCTGTGAATGTTTTGAACCTTTATATTTTGCATTTTAATGGACTTACATCTACCTTACTTTGGTTTTAAATTATATGTCTTCTGGGAGGAATTTTAGGTAATTTTTGTCATTTAAACCTCTTTTTCTGTAATAATACATGTACATATAGATGGTCACCTTGACCTTTTACTCATTAATTACATAATATGACAAGGGTGATAATATATTTCAGTATTAAATTGAAGAGCAATAAATGGTGATATTAAAAAAGATGATCCTCATTAGACAGCTTTATTTTAATATTTTTTTCTGATTCTCTTAAATAAAGCTCAAATATTTAAATGTTGCCTGAAATGCACCATTGCTCTTTAGGTGAACATGAACTTGCAATATAATATAATATTCACTAAGGTAATCCTTGACAAGCAGAACTATGCACATTGCTTTCTTATATATTGAACTACTATTCCTAGGGCTGTCAAGAAAATCAAGGGAGGATATAGGACACACAGTACTAATGATATGGAAAAATGGGAACCAGACTGGAAATGGGTGAACATAAAATAGAGTATACATGGGTTTGGCTGACCAGGATTGGTTAATAATGTAAGTTATGTTTTAGGGAAAAGAATCTTTTGAGAGCTTATCCTAGTTGTAAGTGAAAAAAAATTGAGACATTGTTTTATTGATGGAATTTCAGAACTTTAACAGTCCTGAGTTTGGAATACTCATTACTAAAATTAGCACCTGACTCATTGGTGCGGAATTGAAAGCACATGTTTCAAACCCATGCAGGTCCAGAAAATGCCGTGACTCATATCCTTTCCTCTACAAAGAAGCTGACATCCAGGTTTCATCTATACTGATAAATATAGGTTTGATCATAAGCACTCAAGAATTTTATGTTGTTGAATTTTTAATATCATGGTGTTTGCATAGGTTTACTATGGGAACTGAATTAGTACCATTAGTCCTGGTGGGCTGGCCTTGTTGGTAAGATGTCAGAAAGTTCCTTTCCTGGAGCCGGGCAGCCATTTCTGAATTGTATGCCAGCATAGGTTTGGAACTTATTACTTGCAAGCTTGGGGTATGCTGAATATTTTAATGTGCAGCTTAGGTGCAATGTAGAAAGTATGCTAGTTCCCTGTGGAGTGAGTATATTCAATTATAGCTTGAGGTTGTTCTTTTGCTCAGGCTGGATAATCTCTGCATAGCAGGCTGCTAGTTGTTTGTCTTGGTTGTTTACCAAAACTATCTTTTTTTTCCATTCACACTCTTGAAGACCCTACTTTCACAATGGGACTGTGTTCTTTGCCTCAACAGTTGCTGGGTTGGAGTCTTGAGATGGGTGAGTCCACTTGCATTGGTAATGTAAAGCTATCATCTAATTGGCTTGCTTGGGATGTGGAAGGTTGACGGTCTCTGCTGTATTCTCACTTATCTTGTAGAATTCCAATTCAGTGTCATTGGATTATAGGATGTTTTGGCATTTGGAGCAGATGGATGTGATTTTTTTTCACTTAAATGCCTATCAAGTGTCAGTATTACTTGTTGGGAAAACAGTTCCAATCTATACTTGTTTGAGTTTATATGTTTAGGCTCTAGCTACTGTAAGCTGTGTATACAATATTTATGCAAATGAACTATACATCCATAATGTCTGATTCTCCCAACTGTTTAATCTGGTCTGGTTGCTTGTCATGCAGAATTCATGCTTAAGTGAGTGACTAATATAGCCAGTTAATTTGCTTTGAGTGGCATTGTCCACTGTACAGTATATAAAAAGTGCAAGAACAGACTGCAAAATATAAAATAAAAAGGACCGAAACAGAGATGAAAACTAGTTTTATTTAAAAATAGCTGAAGAACAGAGAGAAAAGTTCCCTTTTATTGAACATGGCAGATTTTGCCCAAATTATGCTTCTTTTCTGGGTAGTGTTTCAATTACTGAAGGGCTATAGATGGTTAATACATTGTCATAACCTGCATTTTTTGAGTGAAAAATACATGCATGTATATCATTCCACAATCTGTTTTGATGCAGTGGCATAAATTCACATTTCACAAGAGAATGCAACTCTTGATGACATCGTAACAACAACATTTATTTACACCAATTAAAACGAAGTCTCATACTAAACATTTTTCAAAAACATTACCATTACCCGTTGCAAAATGAAATAAATATACATTTGATGAAAAGATTTCAATTTCACTTATTCTCTTTCCTGCCAGTCAGCAATTCCTCCTAAATATTCTTACTAACTACAGTATTCTGACAGGGCAAATCAACTTCCTGCAATAATAGGCAGCCAATCTGCAATTCAGCAAGTGATAACAATGTGACTCACAGCTGATACATTCAGCAACACTGTGAGCAGTATAATATGCATCTGTTGTTACTCATGTTCAGAGGTGGTACAATCTCATTAACATTCGTGTAGCTTCACAACTTTTTTTATGATATCAACATTCAAGTTTATTTAAATCAAAGTGTTAGGATTTTCTTTTGGCAAAATAAGCAATTATAATTAAACAGTAAATATTCAATACTTTATGAGAATCTTGATAATGAACTTATTTTTACCAATTTAATGCCTTGAAATTTGTTTCATAATTGTATGGATGACAATAAAATAAATGGATAAAACCTTTTCTTGTAACTTTTTGTTTTCTGTCTCTGATTATTTTCTCTTCTAAAGAAACAAGTTAAAAAGTAGATTCATGGATTAAGGTACTGGACATTCATATTGCAAATTAGGTTTCAGAAAAATATGTAATGCGCCAAATCTGATTTGTCTTTTTATTGACAAATAAACCATTTTATTATATCATCATTCTTTTTCCTATCTGATTCTTTTAGCAACTGCAACAAAATCTCTCCCAAGACCAAAATTATGATAATTATAAGAAATTCTTTAGAATGCTGAGTTAACTTTTTTAATGTTTTTTTCCAATAAACTTTCTATGTCATATTGTTATTGCTCGGCCATATAATTTTTATGCAATATACAACAATTTCACAGACTTGTCTGAACTGCATCAAAACAAGTGATGTAACACAAAATATACAAGACATTGTCTGGTTGAAAGTATGCCAAGAAGAGTATAACAGAATACATCTATGCCATTTGATATCCATACTTTTATAAACATTATGTTCAACTTAAATGAGAGGTATCACTGTGCAATGAGGATACTTCTGAAAAGGTGAAAGTAAATGTTTAAGTGCATCAATACCAAGGACTTACCTTGGATATAGACCATGAATACAAGTCACCCAATTCAGTCTCCATTGTTTTTAATCAATGCATTAATAGCGAATTTGTCACACGAGTTAACATTAACATTTCCTCTCATTATATGTTTTGCTTTCATATTATCTACAGATTTCAAGTTATCGAAAATATGGGGTAGCCAAGCCTGTGAGAGGAATTCTTGATAATTTGTCAAAGTCGTACTTTTGTTTACCCATCTGAGACTGTATGATACATATTCAATGTGTTTATAGTAATCCTTGATTAGTTTTTGTACGTGATTGAGTTTAATTTATGATTTTCACTTCTTTATTTTACCAACACATCCTTACTTTCTGTTCATGCGGCCTACCTTGGTAATATCGAAACAGTGCATGACTTTATGCAGGTTCTGGAATATTGCTAAGAGTGACAGCTGAAACATGGTATGTTCCATGAAAAACATGACAGTTACAGCTATAGTCATATGGCAGGTACGTATCACATGATGGTTACAGCTATTATAGTCATATGGCAGGTATGTCTCACATGACAGTTACAGCTACAGTCATATGGCAGGTATGTCTCACATGATGGTTACAGCTATAGTCATATGGCAGGTCTGCATCACATGACGGTTACAGCTATAGTAATATGGCAGGTCTGTATCACATGACAGTTACAGCTATAGTCATATGGAAGGTCTATCACATGACGGTTACAACTATAGTCATATGGTAGGTTTGTATCACATGATAATTACAGCTGTAATCATATGGCAGAAAACATAGTCTGCTCATCAGAATTGGAAATTGTTAAGGAATAAATTATCATGGTGTGATATTTTCAAACTGTAATGTTTAGCTAATCACTCACAAATTAAAGGACATTATGTACATTTTGTAAGTCAATATGTAAAATGTTCACATCTATAAATACCCAACAATAATCATAAAATCCATACAATTCCAAATTGTGTTCTTTGCTGGCATACAATCAGGGGATTCCAGGAATAAAAGATTGTATATAGTTCCTTTCATAAGCATCTTTACAAGCTGCAAGAATACCTAGCCACATCTTTGACCCACTTCATTCATTATCATTGTGCATCTAGGTGTATCAATGCAAACAAACCATTATAAACAATGGATAGAAACAACTTATAAGTATATAATTATTAATAAAAATGAAGTGACATGAAACAAAAATAATTGACCTTCAGCATTTTTTGTGATGCATATTAAACCTCAAAATATAGGGTAAAAATTGTGTTCTCTTATTACTTTATGAACTAAAACTTATGAACCATAGCTATCATAGTTATTCTTGCATGATTGTTTCAACATATATTTGCACAAAACTAATCATATATGACTGCTACTCTTGCATGATCAGGGACCATGCAGATGCATAAATTATATGCTGAAAATTTTTAAAAAGTGTTTAGACACAGAAATATTACCCCAGCAGCATGTGAATAAAAATGATTATGTACAGAAGATGCCTCAAAGTGAATACTGCAGAATGCAATGTTTGAGTATAGAACATGTCTCCAAGTGTGTATACTGTAAAATGCAAATGTTTTGAGTACAGAAGATGTCTCCAAGTGTGTATATTGTGAAATGCAAATGTTTGAGTACAGAGGTTGTCTCCAAGTGTGAATACTTTGAAATACAAATGTTTTGAGTACAGAAGAGGTCTCCAAGTGTGTATACTGTGAAATGCAAATATTTGAGTACAGAGGTTGTTTCCAACTGTGTATACTGTGAAATGCAAATGTCTGAGTACAGAAGATATTTCAAAGCCTAAAATGAAAAATACCAATGTTTAATTACAGAATATGCCTGAAAGTGTATACTGTGAAATACAAATGTTTGAGTTCAGAAGATGGATAAAAGTGTATTCTGTGAAATGCAAATGTTTGAGTGCTGAAGATGCCGCAAAGCGTATACTGTGAAATACAAATATCTGAGTACAAAATATGGCTAAAAGCGTGTACTGTGAAATGCAAATGTTTGATTACAGAAGATGGCTAAATAGTATAAACTGTAAAATGTTAATGTTTGAGTACAGAATATAGTTAAAGTGTGTAGTGTGAAATGGAAATGTTTGAGTACCGAAGATGCCTCAAAGCGTATACTGTGAAATGCAAATATACGAGTACAGAATATGACCAAAGAGTATACTGTGAAATGCAATGTTCGATTACAGTAGATGGCTAAACAGTGTATACTGTGAAATGAATATGTTTGAGTACAGAAGATGTCTCCAGGTGTATACTATGAAATGCAAATGTTTGAGTACATTAGATATTTCCAAGTGTATACCATAAAATGCAAATATCTGAGTACATATTTTAAACTGTATACTGTATATCAGTTTAAATTTGTGGGGTACCCATTTTTCATGGCTTTCATGGGCATATGACATAAGGAACTTTAATGCAAGAATATGTTAAAGATGTGTAAGGTTAAATAGGCAAGATGAATGGAAATAACAGAATCAACAGTAACCATTATCAGTTTTGAAAATATGCAACAAATGGGGAGGAGAAATTTGGAAAAAAAAAAAAACATAAGGGACACCTGAAATAAAAGGTTGTGGGAGTCGGGAAATCAATGAAAAATCTGGTAAACTGGGTCATTTTCTTCTACAATGCTTGGTGTTATGTATATGTAATTAAATTGATTGTTTGTAAGTTTTAAAATTTTTATTTTTATTTTATTCCATTACATGTTATTGTAATGATAACTCTATTCACTGGATTTTACATTTTTCCAGAAAATTCAGTTCAGTTCTGTTTGTAAACAAGCCAGTAGCTTGTTTACATTGTATCAATTGGTGACCTAGATCTCATACCAGTAACACCTGTAATGTAAACAACTTTTTTGAAATTTTTTTAAATTCATTCTCAGTAAAGAAATCACTGATTTTTCAATCAAGGTTATATCTGGCCTACGTGTGAAATAACGTTTCAATTAGGGTTTCCCAGAGGATTGACCCTCATCCGGGACTTTGTTTTGCGTATCACTTGAGCTTATTAACACATGTTATTATAGTTTTAGTCAGTCGTAATTAATACCTTTCGAGCTGAAAGGTATTTTTGTGTTGTTGCCAGTTTGATTTAATTTTCCTATTTTTCGGAATTAATAACTTATTTTCCCTGGGAAACACTTGTGCTCATTTGAATTCTTGGAAAAAGACATTTACTGGAAATTATTTGGAATTCTAAAGCTGGATTTTTCTTCTTGATGATTCAACCAAGAACTCTTGACACGTCAACACAAAAGAGGTTATAGAAGATGTCATCGCCTTCCATCTTGGAACTTCATCGGGATTCGAACTGTGATTCACTTAGACTTCTTATTATCAGGACTTGTATTCATTCATTTTAGGATTAATTTTGGATTAGATTCATAAACCGTTAAGTCCTTTTTCATATTTTTACCTTGTTTTCGAAGGAAATAAATTATTCTGTTAAATTTACAATGTTTGTTGGCTTCACTCTTTTCTTTGTTACTTTGTACGAGCCTAGACACGTAGCAAAGTAAATTGGGGGCTCATCCGGGATATATGAATTTTGGCTTAAATATTTCAGAAAATTGTTTTTTGAAATTTAAGTTCCCATAGTTTTCAGAAGTTTTTAAATCCCAAGTATTATTTCACATTTTGTTTGAAATCTTTAGTGAAATCAACAGGCTTTTTCACAATGTCATCAAAAGTGGAGACCTTCCTTTCAAATCCTACTCAAGAGCAGTTGGATTGTTTGAAAAAAAGATGAATTGCTTGAACTTGCCAGAAAATATGATCTTTCTGGAGCAAAAGCTTCTTTAATGAAGCAAGAAATAAAAAACATTTTGATCCAGTATTTGGTAGAGAAGAATGTTTTGGATAAAAGTGTTTTGGTTTCCGTCAGTAAGTCTATATTAGACTCTGACATAAAAGTAAAGAAATTAAAACTGAAATACAAGATGGAACTAGAGTTAAGGAGGCTTGAACTTCAGAAAGAGGAGAAACAAATGCAGCTGCATTTGGAGAAGGAGAAGAAACAAATGCAGTTGGAATTAGAGATAAGACAGGTTCAGTTTCAGGTAGAAAAGATACAAATGGAAAGAGAAAAGGAAATAAGACAAATGCAGTTTCAGAAAGAGAAAGATGAAAGACAAATGCAATTTGAGAAAGAAAAACAAGATAGGCTAATGCAAACGCAATTTGAGAAAGAAAAACGAGATTGGCAAATGGAAATGTAAAGAGAAAAGGAAGAAAGGGACTTTCAGATCTGGTTAAAAGAATTAGAGCTAACAAAAGGGAAACACTCCCCTACTTTTGATGTTTTTAGAAATATCAAGTTAGTGCCCCCTTTCAGAGAAGAAGTAGACAAATATTTTCATTGTTTTGAAAAAAATTGCGGAAAATTTGAAGTGGCCAAGGGAGCATTGGAGTCTATTATTACAATGTGTGCTTACTGGTAGAGCTAGTGATATTTATTTTTCACTGTCACTAGAGCAGAGTGCTGACTATGATGTGGTTAAGGACTGTATTTGGAAGGGTTATGAGTTAGTTCCCAAGGCTTATCAGCAAAAAATCATGAATTCTAGAAAATCAACTGACCAGACCTATGAACAATTTGCATGGCAAAGAGCACAACAATTTGATAGCTGGTGCTGTTCTAGAAAGGTCAATAAAGATTATGAAAGTCTCAGACAAGTCATATTAGTTGAAGAGTTTAGGAACTGTGTCCATAGTGACATTAAGATTTATCTTGATGAGCATAAGATCGAAACCTTAGAAAATGCTGTTCGTGCTGATGGTGAGTATTTCTTAACTCATAAAGTTAATTTTGTAGGCAAATCTTCCACTCAGTAGTCTGCTGGTAGTCTGCTGGTAGAAAAGTATTTCAGCCTAATACGACTCCTTCTAAAACTCAGTCTGGCACATCTTTTAAAAATCAAGCTTCTAAGCTTGATTCAAAATCCTTGTCTCTACCTACATGCACCTATTGCAAGAAGAAAGGACATGCTATTTCTGATTGCTTCAAACTGAAATATAACAGAATCAAGATAGATCTATCCCAAATGCTCTTATTTCTAAGAGGTCAAGGTTATGGTCATGTATTGAAAGCAATACATTTGTTGGGTCTAATAAACCCCAATCTAATTTTATTATGGAGAATTATGAACCATTCATGTCAAAGGGTTCTAAATCACTCTTGGGTGATATGGCCAATCCTATCCCAATTAAATTTTTAAGGGACACAGGAGCTTCTCAGTCTTTTATTATCAGGTACTTTGCCTTTTTCTGATAAGTCTTCTTCTTATGAAATTGTTCATATTCAGGGAGAAGAGTGCAGCTTTGCTAATGTTCCTCTCCATTGTGTAAATTTGTCATCAGACTTAGTTTCAGCACTTGTGACAGTCGGAATAGCGTCTTCTTTAACCGTTCAGGGCATTCATTTGTTATTAAGCAACGACCTAGCTGGAGACAAGGTTGTGGTTAATCCACTTGTAACTTACAAGCCTTCTTTGGATCAGAAAGTTGATCCTATTGAAAAAGAATCCCCTGATTTATACCCAGCCTGTGCAGTTACTAGAGCTATGGCAAAGAAAGCTCTTGAGAATGATTTTGATAAGGAAAGTATTCCTTTAGCTGACACATGTATTGGTCAGGCTTTTGATGAGGTCACTTTCACTCCTTGTTTGGATCAATCAAAAGGTATTGATCACAGTGATCCCCTTTTAACTACTCACTCTCTTTTTTCTAATCAGGGTGCTAAACGACAATCACTTGTCGTCGAACAGGAAAAAGATCCTGAGATTTCCTGTTTGTTTCAGAGGACCATTAGTGAAACTGAAGCCACTGAAGTACCTGTCTGTTATTTTAAGACTTCCCGAAGTACTTGCTGGTGATGAATAGTCAGTGAACTATCAAATTGTAGTTCCAAAATCTTACAGACAGGAAATACTTAGTCTGGCCCATGAAACTCCTCTGGCTGGTCTTTTAGGGAATAATAAGACTTCTATTGGCCAAAAATCAAAAGTGAAGTTTTGTAAATTCTGTAGATCTTGTCATACTTGTCAAATGGTAGGAAAACCCAATCAGATGATACCTAAGTCTCATCTGCAACCTATTCCTGCATTTGACGAACCATTTTGCAGAAGAATGGTAGATTGTGTTGGTCCCTTACCTAAGAACAGGTCAGGCAACCAATACTTGTTGACCATTATGTGTGCATCAACAAGATTCCCAGAGGCAATTCCTTTAAGGAATATTAAAACTAAAACAATAGTAAAAGCTTTGATCAAGTTTTTTTACTCAATTTGGCCTTCCCAAATCTGTCCAATCTGAACAAGGGTCAAATTTTATGTCTGGAACTTTCCAGCAAGTTATGCACAAATTAGGCATTCAACAATTTAAATCTTCTGCTAATCACCCTGAGAGCCAAGTGGGTTTAGAAAAGCTTCATCAGACTTTGAAAAATATGATTCGGTCGTATTGTTTTGATATGGGTAAAGATTGGGATGAAGGCATTCATTTACTATTGTTTGCTGTTAGGGAGTCAGTTCAAGAATCTTTAGGATTCAGTCCCTTTGAACTAGTTTTCAGACATACTGTGTGTGGACCATTGAAGTTGTTGAAAGAGAAACTTCTTTCTAATGAAGATACTGAACTCAATCTTCTCGATTATATTTCTGATTTTAAGTATAAGTTGTCAAAGGCTTGTGAGGTTGCAAGAGTGAATCTGCAGTCTACTCAGTCAAAAATGAAATCAAGATATGATAAAAACTCAAGGGAAAGAAGTTTTCAGCCTGGTGATAGAGTTCTGGCTCTCTTGCCCATTCCACAAAATCCACTTCAGGCCAAGTATTATGGTCTGTACATGGTTGAAAAGAAAGTAAATGATTTAAATTACATCATAAATACTCCTGGGAGGCGAAAACAAAAACAACTTTGCCACATTAACATGTTAAATGAGTATGTTGAAAGAGATAGCCAGGTAAATCATGCAATTAATTTAGTTGTACCTGTCCCACAAACTGAGGATTTAATCGGACTCTACTGATTTTGGAGCAAAAAATCTTCGGAATTTGGAAATTAAGAATAATCTGGACCAGAAACTTTTACATTTGCAACAACAAGAATGGAATTAAATTAAACAGTTATTATTTGAATATGAGCACTTGTTTCCAGCTGTTCCCATGAAAACAAACTAAATTTTTCATGACGATGAAATTGTAAATTCCAAACCTGTGAAACAACAACCATACAGGATGAACCCTGTCAAACAGGAATACTTGAAAAAGGAAATTCAGTATTTGCTGGAGAATGATTTCACAGAGCCCAGTAAAAGTGACTGGAGTTCACCATGTATCCTTGTTCTGAAACCAGATAAAACTTTCCGTATGTGCACTGATTATAGGAAGGTGAACAGTGTGACTGCATTGACAAAATTGGAAATGCCAAGTATGTCACCAAATGTGACCTTCTGAAAGGATTTTGGCAAATTCCATTAACAAAAAGAGAGAAAGCATTTTCGGCATTCGTGACTCCAGATGGACTTTATCGATATAAAGTGATGCCGTTCGGGATGAAGGGTTCGCCAAGTACCTTTCAACATTTGATGAACATGATTACCTCTGGTCTAGATAACTGTGATGCTTACATCGATGATTATCATCATCTACAACGACACCTGGAAAGAACATCTAGTAACAATTTGGAAATTTTTGACAGACTCACTGATGCAAGTTTGACAATTAATTTATCTGAAAGTAAGTTCTGCTGTGATTGTGTAACATTTCTAGGACATACTGTGGGATATGGACATGTTAAACCTATAGATGCTAAGGTCAAGGCTATTCCCTGTGCCTGTCAGTAAAAAACAACTGATGCAATTCTTGGGTATGGCTGGATACTATCTGAAATTTTGTTCCAATTTTTCTAATATTGCTGAACCCCTGACAAATTTGGACTGAAAAATGTCAGAAGTCTTTTGATAAGTTAAAGGCCATATTGAAAGGTGCACCATTTCTTACAGCTCCAAATTTCAGTCAATCATTTAATCTATCTAGTGATGCAAGTGATGTTGGGGTTGGAGCAGTATTGATTCAAGAAGACAGCAATGGTGTTGATCATCCAGTGTGCTATTTTTCTAAGAAATTAAATAAGCACCAAAGGAATTACTCAACAATTGAGAAGGAATGCTTGGCCTTGATATTGGCATTACAGCATTTTAAAGTTTACATTAGTTCAGCTCCTTCTCCGGTTGTTGTGTTCAGTGATCGCAACCCCCTTACACATAACATTGGTCAATATCATTTAGTTATTGGATGGTCTATTGGGCCTGTCCTCCATATTGTAAAGGTTTCATTTGCAATGCCAAAATATATTTATATCTTGTAATCAATGCCTAGGTCACTTGCATTTGACTTCAGGCTTCTCCCTGAGAGCCGAGATGATCTACTCAATGAACACAGGATGTTACCACCCTTTTCAATAACTTTGAAACCATTCTTCATGTGTATAAACATTCTGCTCTGGATCATTATTTGAACGTAAAAGTGTACATGAAGCAGTACTATGAAAGTCAACAATTTCTCAACAAGATGTACTACTGGGCATTCTAAAAATCAAAGCCAGAGAATTTGATTCATAGACAAGACTTAGCGGAAATATCAGCTGCCATTAGCCCCTCAACAGCTGAGTGTGAAAGAGGATTCAGCACAATGAACAGGATCAACTTACGACTGAGATACCATCTTAACCTGGAAGATCTTCGGGTTCTAATCAATGTAAACATTCATGGGCCACATGTCACAGACTCTGATGCAGAATATGCCACTGAAGACTGGATGACATGTGGAAGCCAAAGTAGACATGTGAATAGATACAACACACCAGAAGAAAGGATGGAGTGAAATCATTGATTTTCTTGGGATATGTCTGTGATAGGCTCATTTTACCTTGTTTTCCTACTGGATGAGCACTTAAATCTACATGACCATTTGAACTTTAAGAAGAAAGATAAAGAAAAATTGTGGGTATATAAACATGATTAAAATTAAATGAATGCAGTTCTACTATTGGTTCTCTCTCTCTCTCTCTCTCTCTCTCTCTCTCTCCCTCTCTCTCACACACACACACTACATACCAGTTTAGGGGCAAGTTCAAATTTCCCAAGGGCAAGTTCAATTTTCCAATCCCCAACACTGAGGTCTCCTCACCCCCACCCAGAGGGATTTTTTTTCTAAAATATTGTAAAACTATGACTTTTGGGATTATTAAGTTGAACAATTGCATCTCAAGCCTTGGTATCACTGGAGCCATGATGAGTGGTTGGTGCACTGAACTCACTGTCAGAAGGATGCGAGTTTGACTCCTAACAGTGGACGAACCAGGTCAGGTACCATGGTGTGTACTCAGGACAAGGCACTTTACTCTGATTGCCTCAGCAATAAATTATTCACATTTGTTGCTTCACCAAAACACACCAAACCAAACAAAACAAAACCAAATCAAATTAAACCAACTTAAACTTACAATGCATCATGAAAATAAGTGAGTACCTTCACCTCATGGGCAACAGTCAAGAGCTGTATGTATTAGCAAATCTCCATCACTACAACAGTTGTATGTACTAGCATATCTCCATCACTAACTGTTTATTATACACTAACTGTGACAGGGTTCATACAGAATTCTGAATGATGAATTGAAAGACTATTCCCAAACTTTCAAAGACCACAAACATAGATTTCCAAGACCTATTTTCACTTACATTTGTATACAAGTTATGTTATATGAGAAAACAACAAATGTAAAATACTAAAATATTGCTTAATGATCAAATTCAAACTATAATTAATTTCCTAATTTCAAAACACAGGAAAACTCAACTACATCCGACTCTAACAACCTTTGACAATTTTATCTGTGATTATGGAAAGAAATTAAAATGTTTTGGTTTATTTCAATTTTCAAAGACTTTTAAAAACCTCAGGGTAATCTGGTCAATTTTCCGAAATTTTCAAGGCCTTGAAAATGCTATCTCATTTTTACCAAACTGTCAAAGACCTTCAAAGACCATAAGAACCGTGTGTGATATCACAGGGGGCATTCTACTCCTTTACAGCTATCACAAATCTGTTTCTAAAATTAAAAAAAACAAAACAAGAAGCTCTAAAACAGTTTGTAAAATTTATAAACTTTATCATAGTCATATGCACATCACCCAATAAGGATTTTCAACGTTTAATTTAATTTCATTTTTTCCCATAGTTTTGAACAATCTTAAATTACAATTTGCCAAAACAAAAACTTGAAACATTTGAGCAAAAATCAGTTAGAGTTTTAAAAAAAAGTGTTTCAACATTACAGAATCTCAGTTAAAGGAAAGAACTTAAGAATAATTAAGCAAAAACATTTATTTAGTAGACATTTCTGAATTCATATGAAAGTGTGATTAGATTATGTAAATTAATAAGAATTAGAATGTAATTAGTAAGCCTTAGTTTCAAAACTGATAGTTTTATTTAATTTTCATAGTTTGTAAATTTTAGTTTCAGAATTTAATAACGAAAGATGGAACTGAAATTTTTTTCATTGAGTATGTATTTGTAATTTATGAATAAAAGGTGGAGTTGAAAATCGACATTAATCAATATGTATTATGTTTTACATATTCCACAATCATTTTTGTATTATTTTGACATCAAACATTATTTGCAATTTTATTATGTGTAATATATTAAATAAAATGTTATGTTGTTAACAAAACTTGCATGTCTTGTTGTTCATTAAAGTTTTTCAACATGGTCCTGAAAATATTCAGAGAACTGTCTAGAGCCTTGTGTCTCTGTAAAATTATTATGCCCTTATTTGATAAATATGCAGAGAAGCTCTACCCTTCTAACCTGAGCCCCGGGCACTCCTGTACTGAGAAGGCCCAGTTAATGGCTTATATGGTATTAGTACAGCTACCACTCACCATGCAGCTGTGTTACGAAGCAGGTTAGCATGCAACAGAGGGTGATTAAAAGCCGAAAGGTGCATAAAGGTTACAAGCAAAGAATTAAGCTAGAATGGAAATGAATGGACTAAGAAGGCAGTCATACAACAAATTTATTTACATTGTCTAGATGGATTAGAAAGCTAATAAACAAGCTTACGTGTGCTGATTAATGTACATGTCTGCCATTGACAGTGATAGTAAAAGCTGCGGCTAAGCATGTTAGTCCTATATACAAGAGTGGCTATACAAGGACTTCAAGAGGTCAAAGAATGATAGAAAAATATAAATGCTATACAAGGACTTCAAGAGGTCAAAGAATGATAGAAAAATGTAAATGCTACACAAGGGCTTCAAGAGGTCAAAGAATGATAGAAAAATATAAATGCTACACAAGGACTTCAAGAGGTCAAAGAATGATAGAAAAATATAAATGCTATACAAGGACTTCACGAGGTAAAAGAATGATAGAAATATATAAATGCTACACAAGGACTTCAAGAGGTAAAAGAATGATAGAAATATATAAATGCTACACAAGGACTTCAAGAGGTCAAAGAATGATAGAAAAATATAAATGCTACACAAGGACTTCAAGAGGTAAAAGAATGATAGAAATATATAAATGCTACACAAGGACTTCAAGAGGTAAAAGAATGATAGAAATATATAAATGCTACACAAGGACTTCAAGAGGTCAAAGAATGATAGAAAAATATAAATGCTACACAAGGACTTCAAGAGGTAAAAGAATGATAGAAAAATATAAATGCTACACAAGGACTTCAAGAGGTAAAAGAATGATAAAAATATATAAATGCTACACAAGGACTTCAAGAGGTCAAAGAATGATAGAAATATATAAATGCTACACAAGGACTTCAAAAGGTAAAAGAATGATAAAAATATATAAATGCTACACAAGGACTTCAAGAGGTCAAAGAATGATAGAAATATATAAATGCTACACAAGGACTTCAAAAGGTAAAAGAATGATAAAAATATATAAATGCTACACAAGGACTTCAAGAGGTCAAAAAATGATAGAAACATATAAATGCTACACAAAAATGCAAACATTTGTGCATGAGTAATCATTCACAGAAATATATGAAATCAGAGATAAAATAAAATGTTGGTATCCAAGTTCTTAAATTTCATTAACTGAATAATGTAAGCAACACAAAACTACCTTTAAGTCTGCTATTTACATTGTAAGAAACAGGCCAGTTTACCACATTCTATTAAGAAAGCATTATGAAATATATGTCCAGAACTGTAGTATTTCATTTCAAAACATGCTTACAACATTATCTTGTAAATTATGTATACATATTTCTTTAGATCACAATAAAATAAATCAACATGATTAATGCACATATATGAGCAAAAATTATATTTACACACTTCACCTGTAAAGTATCCAACTTTTCATTTTTGTATTTGGAGGTAGAATTTACTTCGCACGCTTTGCAGACCCTTCTATGAACCCTGCTAAATTTATGTCATTCCAGGGTTTCTCTCAATTTTGTTTTCCTTCAAATTCTGTTCAGCTGCGAGGGCTGGAAATGTTTTCCCAAAAGTCCCCACCCCATCTTCCTACCCAAGTTAAATGGCTGGTCACTTGGTTGACAAGGCAATTGTGTCAAAATGTGCTCTAGTACCACCCAAAATCTACGGATAAAAAGTGCTGTTCGTAATGCTGGAAACGTGAAAATTGCAGAAAAAAAAATGTACAGATTGAGTGCATGTAATCATCATCATCCCTTCACCATGAAGATCCTTCCCTTATTGTAACTTAAAGGTCTACTAGTGTACTCACACGACTTTCAAAAGGTCTACTAGTGTACTCACACAACTTTCAAAAGGTCTACTAGTGTACTCACACAACTTTCAAAAGGTCTACTAGTGTACTCACACAACTTTCATTTATGTGATAAATTTAATCTTCTAGATGTGATTTGAAAAGGTATTATGTCAAATACCTCATCATTAATAAAAATAATGGCTACAAAACATCGATTTCTTTTATTGCTGGAGGCAGCATGCTCCTAGCCAATTTCGCGCTCGGCAATTTCCGTACGACAAAGCAGAAGTGACGTGTTTTAGTGAACAGTGCATTTCTACTTTTGGTCTCACTGGATAGTTTCGTATTTTGACAACTCCCTAGTTTTTAAGGTAGAAGGCATGAACCTAATTATCGTAAGCCTAGCATTTATAAATTCACACAGAAGCTAAATCTGTAATGTGGTTTAGATTTACTTTGAGTTAGGCTTGAAAATGGGTTGGCTTGTTTGGTGAGTGTCTGTGAGTGTCTGTCACAGTTAAGACTAGCACTGGAGATCAAATACATAACTTGGGCTGCAAATGAACAGCCGACTTGGCTTACATATTTACGTTTGTCTGCTACAGAGGTAAATATCTAAAAATCGAGATGATTGAGGTGTGATGAAATGTATGCTAATTTGTTATAGTACTAGTGAACTTTATTCATGCATAAGGCACATACTGATTCTTTTAACTGCCTTGTCACAGGAAAATAGTCAAAATAGCTCTTTGCTGTCAAAAATGAATGTAAAAAAGAGGGGTTGGTGGCAGTGTTGGTTCAGTATAAAAGCCACCAGTTGTGTAAGAAATTAGCCTGATTGCCGCAGTCAAAATCGCATGCTTTCTACAAAAATCATTAGTTTGTTTTTATTTGTATCTTCAGTGTAAAATTATTCTCATTTTTCTGCAATAGGTCATTGTCAGATGAAAATTCACCAGATAAACTGTCCAGTGAGACCTTAAGAACCGGTGTCATTTTTTCAGTCTTGTCAAATGTGATTCACTGTGCCATAAATCATTTCCTTATTACCTCCATGTCTTGAAAATGACATAGTTGGGTATTCCAAATATACACTTCCTATAGATTTGATAGCACTTAATCATAGTAGAAGAAGGGAGTTAACTCAACACTATTACATTTACCAGGTATTGCTTCTGATCCATTCTTCTAATAAACAACAAAAGCCATATAAGTTTCATGCAAGGTGGTTTAATTGAAGTGTTTCACATACTTATTCAGTTTATCAATATTTTCAGTACATACATTGTATATTTTCCTAATTTATTGATTTTATATACATGTCTACTCATGATGTAATGTTTCAATACATAGATTTCATCTTATTTACAGAAATTTAAGTTACAATGACCTATATATAAGAAGTTCAGGGTTTTATTTTCTTGCAGACCTCAAGGTGTATGGGAGCACACCTGCCGAAGTGATATTGCTAGCCAGGACAACGTCAAGGATTTCCTTGGGAGTCAGCCGCACCAATTGTTGTGGAGCTTTCACAGGAACAGATGTATCTGCATCAGCTTCATTGGAGTTTTGGTGAGTTACGTAAAATGGATGCCCCTTTTGACATTGTGTTTTTTCTCCTCCCCTTTTTTACTTTGCATGATTTTCTGTTTGCTTTAGATTTGATTCTATGCAGGTTACAATCACTAACAAAACAAACTTCTCTAAATAGCAACAATTTCAGCAACAAAATGTGCTGCCAGTGTGAAAATGATGCAAAGGGGACCTTCTCAGTGTTCTTAAAATACATTATCCATACATATTGTCTTATCAACAGATGGGATGAATCTGGGTATAGAATTTCATTGTTTAAGTTTCCCAAATGGTGTGGTTCAGTTTACAAAGATTGGTCCATACAGTTTATGTTACCTGATGAGTTTCCTCCCTTACAGTCTGAATCAGATTTCTCTGTTCTAGTATAGATCTGATCTTCTTCATGAAATCAGTGAGAGAGTTCTGGTCAGTTTATATGTGCTATGCATTGTTCCTATTTTGCAGTTATTTTACAAGAGAATTAGCTTGGCTTCTTTTACATCTTTTATTCACTACATTTTGAGATTTCATAAATAGTACTATTTTTGCTGTGAGATATCACAGATATCACCAGGCACTAAAACTACAGGATATATTAGCTATGAAAAATGATGATGACATTGACTTGTTATTAGGAAATTGTAGGTTTAAGTGTGGAAAGTAAAATGAAAGTATGAAAGCGTCTCATAACTGATGCTCTATGTCATGGCTCTCAATCATCGACAACTGCCATACAACATAGGAAACAGATGATTGTGAATTTTACACATCTTGAGGTTGCGTTTTATTCAGAATTACCAAAAGTTTTGAAACTGAAGAGCATTTCCCCTAATCTGACTGTCATATAAATTCTTAAGGTCTAACTGGATAGTTTCGTATTTTGACAACTCCCTAATTTTTAAGGCAGAAGGCATGAACCTAATTATCGTAAGCCTAGCATTTATAAATTCACACAGAAGCTAAATCTGTAATGTGGTTTAGATTTACTTTGAGTTAGGCTTGAAAATGGGTTGGCTTGTTTGGTGAGTGTCTGTCACAGTTAGACTAGCACTGGAGATCAAATGCATAACTTGGGCTGCAAATGAACACCGACTTGGCTTACATATTTACGTATGTCTGCTACAGAGGTAAATATCTAAAAATCGAGATGGTTGAGGTGTGATGATATGTATGCTAATTTGTTATAGTACTAGTGAACTTTATTCATGCATAAGGCACATACTGATTCTTTTAGCTGCCTTGTCACAGGAAAATAGTCAAAATAGCTCTTTGCTGTCAAAAATGAACGTAAAAAAGAGGGGTTGGTGGCAGTGTTGGTTCAGTATAAAAGCCACCAGTTGTGTAAGAAATTAACCTGATTGCTGCAGTCAAAATCTCACATGCATGCTTTCTACAAAAATCATTAGTTGTTTTTATTTGTATCTTCAGTGTAAAATTATTCTCATTTTTCTGCAATATGTCATTGTCGGATGAAAATTCACCAGATAAACTGTCTAGTGAGACCTTAATTGCATTTCTAATTTTGCTATTGGTTGCATTCAGTAGTAGGTACCGTGCATTATCTAACCAGTGTCAGGTAAGATAGTCTGCAGTGAACATTTGAGAGACGGCGATTTCGATACCGTCTATAAAATTAAAGAGTGACTTCGGTATTACAACCATCAGACGAATCCTGCCAAATGCAGTACCAAGTGTTTTCTCACCAGCTTACTGAGTTCATGAACACTAGATCAACAAAAACCAAGGGTTACGGCTTGGCTAACAACATGTAGACCGAGAGAAGCTTGTACAGAAGCGAGAGCTAATGAGGGTAAAATATTTATACATCTTTATCTTGCTATATTACTGGATGTCAGCCCCTACCCCTCGCCACAAATATACCCAGCAAAAGAACGATCAATATGAGAGGGTGATTTCAATGGGAGGGTGTTTGCAAATCATAATAGCCCCACCACTACCCCACCAAATGAATCCTACTTTACTATGACGAGCATGTGTGTTTGTGTGTGTCCCTAGGATTTTGGTTTTGCCCACTCCCCCATTATTACTGGCCCCTCCACCTTGAAAAAAATTCATGTGCATGCTCATGCTTATTTCATGCCTGTTCAACAATAATAATGACAACAAGTTTTCTGCTAAAGCCAAAATGTTGTGACTATTTGATGTATTGATTGCGTTTAATTGTAAAGGCTAATTACCCCATCATGCTGAGGTACTACGAATAAATTACTTTGTTTGCCAGAATTTTCAACACTGTGTCAATGCATGATGGTCTAGGTCTGAGTCAACCCACAATTCATTGATTGTGAATAGTAATTTCCATTCAATGTGGAGAATAGAGTATTATTATTCACAATATGTACAAAACCTCTTCTTTTCACTCAGAATTAAATCCTTCAGAACATCCACATTTTCTTAATTGTAATTCCTGTCATCAGACCAGAACACCAGCACCTCAATCATTCGTTGACCCCTTTTTAAAATTTCTGATGCATGCGTGGAAGGTTGAATCATATGACCAAAGGGATTCTTAGTACATATGACAAAAGTAATTTTAGTGTGGGAAAAAGTAAAATATATAGCAGTACCAATTTCTAACTAGCAATATGTGGAGTGTGTGAATATGGGAATTTCAGAGACAGATGTGAGGGAAGCAATGAAAAATCTGGATAACTAGGTCAGCATCACAGAAACTAATGTACGTTGGGTGTGAGAACATATTAATAGCAATTCGAGATTTTGGGTTTCAGGAAGGCTTTGACAAATCTGGGTAATCTGGTCAGCATCATGACATATCTGGATAACTGGGTCATATTCTTGCTGTTTCAGCACCATTTAGTTATGGTATGACCTGGGGAAGGGAGCTGTCATTCATCTAGTAATGGTTAGCCAATCATATTCGGTATGTGGGGAAAGGGTGTGGGATTATGATGTGTGTATATAGATAGATACAAGATATAGTGTGCAGTAGAAGAGAAAGCAGAAGGCAGAAGGGCAGAAAGCAGAAAGAGGACAGAGAAAGAAAAAGGGACAGTAGAGATAAGATGTAGTTGGAAATAAGAATCAGAGAGAGATGTACAATATGGGGAGTTAAGAGAAAGGATACCTAATAGACATAATGGAGTGACAGATATTCTGAGTGGACAAATATTCTGAGAAACGATGTAGATAAACATTAGTGTAGAATTTGGAGAGGTGGACAGAAAGTGTGTATTTTGGATATAAACAGCAGATTACAATATGACTTTGTGTTTTAATTAGTATACTACTGGTCCCCGCCTCACCCCGAAGTCAACAAAAGACCCAATAGCTCAAATGGACTGCACCTAACGGGTCAGAATCACTCCACTACCAGAAATATTACACACAACAAAAAAAATAAAAAACACAAGATTTACTTGTTGGTCTATTCAAAAGCCAGGAAGGAACAGTAACTACAATCAACTAAACAACGGTCAATTCCTTTTTTAAAAATGTACCAGGGTAAAATAGTTTGCTGAAAGTTCAAAGAAAACAGATTACCTTTGAAGCACCGATTGTTACGAAAACGTACTAAGCAAATGGAGAAAAAAAATCAGTCTCCATCAAGCAATACAATTATTTGATGTTGCCGCCTCAATAAGAAACGGGCATTTGTTTGGTTCGCCAAATCTGTCCTTTAGCAGTGACTTCAATAATGCATGTACCCTCCATCAAAGAAAGCTAACTACAGTCGTCAATAAAAACAAAGAACCTTTCTTCAAAGGAAGTCAGTACCAAACTTAAATAAAAGCAATGGAATCTGATGAATTGTTTCATTTTCCAACATAACTGGAACATGTTTACTGTGCTGTGAAAGTTTCCTTTTTGCAGGAAAAAGTTTATGCTTAGGAACACTATGAACGGCGACTTAAAACGCAAACTAACTTTTACCGTCTTGGGACGTAGTGAAAAGTAAATGTGCTTCATAATTTGTTATGTGATTGTGCTACTTTTCCCCCACTGAATTCCGACCGATATGACCTGTGACAAAATTACTGAATATTTTAAATGTGTGTGTGTGCATATTTCCTATGGTACTTGTATTGTGGATTCAATGTATGTGACGTGAAGATTCGCAGGTGAGTACACTGTGTTGATACTCTATTCATGCTATACATTGGACAATGTATACATAAACAGGATACATGTATATGTACCAATGCATGGTTCTCTGAATAAAGTAAAATATTACATATGCCTTCTCTGTTGTCACTACAGGCGTACTTCTCACTTAATATGAATCGATTTAAGACGGTAACTGTGCCAATGAAGCACGCATTTTTGCTCCCGCATTTATTACCTAACCCTCCTCCTGCAAATTTTTTGGGGTACATGCATCATATTCTTCAGCTAACTGACCTGGTTGCTTATAACACGGTTCGGTCCATAACACGGTCGGTTTTTATAGTGGGGTCACACTGTACTCGTCAGCATTCATACATGACCCTCATGCAAGAAAATGAGCTTACGTTTTCAATGTAACTTATGCAAAAGTCCATTTTTAAAATGTTGGTAAACCCATTTAAGCTATGTACAGGTGACGTCACATTTCTGGAAATAAAAGTAATGTTAATTTTGCTCAAAACATATTTTTTTCTCTTTTCTTCAGAGCAATGAAGGGAAGAGTAGCCACCACAGGGAGAAAGAGGGATTTTCTTGGGCCATAAAAAACTGCAGAACCACAGTGTTGACGTGGACACTTATTATTACAGACAAGAATATTCAGATACAGAAATGGATCAGAGAGAATATGAGAGCCACACACTTTTGCTGTGTAACATCCTGCCAAGGGTATGTAGATATTGCAACTTTTACTACACTGAATGATACCATCTGACAAAACTCATATACAAGCGCAAATAGTAATATACAGTTGTGTGTTTAAAATTATAATGAAGTTGGATAGTGAACATATCACTTTCAATATATTTAGCCAACCCCCATTAATATTTCTACCCCCTTCCCCGCCCTGTACAAACACACTCAGAAGGGAGAAACTAACTAAAGCAAATCAACTCGGACTTCACAGATTTTAATGAAAACAAAGCCAACACAGTCTTTTTTGTAGCACATATTCAAAATCATATATTGCAGCAAAATTTATTACAATTATTATACATTCATTAAACTATGTATGTTAAAATGAATACTATTTAAGTCTTGTTTCCAATTCCATTAATTCTCTTTGGTAATTTGTCAGTGTGAATATAGGCAGCGAATGACATTTTTCAGTTTCTTGACTTACTGGGGTAACAATTTTTTTCAGACTATGTCGAAGAATTGATGGCAGCAATGGAGGAAGTGGTCAGGAAGCCCAAGTCAGCTGATAGACAGTTATTGCCACCTCTATGCAGCCATGTATCTATTATGACTGAAAACAGAATATACAGCAAATTTATAAACTTGAATAAAACTATGTTATTTCATATATCCCAGTTTTCTGTTACTTATTTCATGTTTTCTGAGTCAAGGCCTTTAGCACAAAATTAGATTTGACTACAGTACAACCAGTGTTAGGAAGCTAAATGAACCAAAGGTGAACATGAACAGACAGCAATATGTTTTTAATGTCATAGCACAGAATCTGTTCAAGAAATGAAATTATAAAGGATTAAAAAAGTTTTCATAAGAATTTCCAAGATAATGGACAAATGATTTTAGCAGGATCTATTATCAAATAAAAGGTTTGGGTAAAAATTCCACACTCAAGTGAAGTGGTATATTTTGTCAGTGAAGGAGACATTTTATGAAAAAGAATTTTAAGCATAATTTTCACATGTGTATAAAGCAATCACTTCTCCTAAAATTGAACCTGATAGTGGCACCATAACTATTGTAAGAATATATAGCTGTCTGTAGGCACAGTATGCTGCTTCCAGGACATGTTCATCCAAGCAAACTGTCAGAAACCTTGGATGGTCAATGAATACAATCCATCTTGACCACCTCAGTCTTATCCAAAATCATGTTGATCTCTTTACAGCACCTACACTTATTGACTGTTTCTTTACTGCTGCTATTTCCACAGGTACACCAATATACATGGTAAATACACTCCATCATTCATTATTGTGTTAGACAGCAAACATGTGGGTAAAATGTATCAGAAGTTCTTGCATGTTAAAGTATGAAATATATGTATATGTGATGCATGGTTAGACTTTTGTTCTACCTTTTGTACCACAATAATGAACATTTAATCAGCAATGTATTATTCTCAAGATTTGCTTCCCCATAAATCTGTATACTTCCTCTGCCACTAGTATTATACACCTAGACCCACAGTGAAAATATCTGGTTGCTAAAAATCTGGATACACCAGGTCTATGATTACTTTTTCTTTTTAATAAAATTCTTCAATTTTATTATCTGTGGAGGATAGTAAACAATCACACCCAAAGTACATGCTGGGTCTGCATTTCATCATGGTTTAAAAGAACAAACTTGAGTCATAGGTTAATGAAGTATTTATTTATACACCTGTCAGTCTGAGTTTTAAGTGTTTAACACCGCTAGTTACTGATGAACCATGCCCACCTGAAAATCTGCTCTGAAAATATCCAAGTTTCGCCCAAATTCGTGCCCTTCTCTTTTCATTATGAAACTGAAATAACATTAACAAAAGAATAATAATAATTACCATAATGATAATAGTAATTACCAGAATGAATAGCCCAAGCACTGCTCATCCTCATTAGGCCCTATATTCTCTCTTGGGTCTTCATCCTTGTCCACGTTCTCATCTTGTTCGGGCTGATATTGGTACTGTCTAATCTTAGCAAGCAGAAACTTCTTAAGATTCATTAATGTTCACCATCTTCTAGGAGTTCACCTTCCTCACACGACAAAAATGAGCATGACAAATTTGCCATAAATTCGCTAGAGTCATCACTAGATTTGGCCATCATCACCACATACGCTAAACTTGTGGGACTTCCCAACAGTACGTCACTTCCGAAAATCCTATTATCACTGGATGTATAAAAATATTTCCGGAGCGTTTTCCGTAAAACATTGATAAATGCACAAATTATCTTCATTTTCTTCTCTCTGAGTTAAAATGTGCATTTTTAATGCACATTTCTGAGTTATTTAGCCAAAAATGAACATTCTGATATACAGTGTCTAGTATACTACAGTAGACCTTTAAATTCATCAACCATTCCCCTCCTAGCATTTATTTTGAACATCTGAGTCTGCATTTTTTCTTGCTGTATACTACTATGAAAATAAATGCAACTGTAATTTCAATGGGAAAGTGTACATTATGCACCCTCTACATCAAATATTTTTCAATGTAGATAACTGGATTTTGTTCACTAACAGCATTTTTCTTCTTTCACTGTGACCTTGACCTTTGACCCCATAAAGTGGATTCTTCCTTACCCTAAGTGCAAGCTACCGGTATCAACAGTTTGGCAGATGTAGATGAAGACAACTAAAGTTAATGTACAGAAACCAAATTAGTAACAGATGAATAGTTGGGGAGAGAAAACACAACAATATATGCTTTCTAATGATTGTTGTATACAAACTGAAATCTGCTCTGTGACAAGATATTTTCTCTCAAATTTTATCTAATTCCCAGATGTTTCTAGGTTGATCATTTTCAATGCCACTTTTAACCAGATTATTTGCTATAAAATATTGAGGAAATGTGGGCGGACGGACTTTACTACAGACACAAACAGACGGTCCACCTGGGGAGAGAAATTTATTTTAAAAGGCTTATCTATATTTAATAATGGTAAAAACATCACACAGCAGGGGAAGATCTGTATTCCATTGAACAAACTTGGGAGGCTTTTATGCCTGAATGCAATCTGACAATCTTGTAATTGGTTTAGTGTTTTTTATTTTTTAAAACAAATTGAAAATAGCAATCTTTAATGGAGGACAAGTGCTTAGCAATGCCACAAGTTCACTTAGCCTTATCAAAACAGAAAAATACTCAAATGTTCATCTGACCATAACACCTTAATTTTATATCGGTAGGCAACCAAATAAACATAAAATTATTAAGCCTAAGGGACTTCGTCGATGGACAAGGGCTGGGATTTTTCTCAACTGTGCTATATTTTTTCTTTTATCTTGAATTACACCTTGCATTCAGAAAATAAAATGGTCAGTCCCTAACAGATGCATCATACATCCTTTTCACAAACTGTCTGAACAATGAGGCACTTCAAAGAGAGAATGAAGTATTCTCAGATGAAGAGAATTATGAAATTCCATCATGTCTGTGTGTTCTGGATGGGCGTATTATCTTACTAAAGGATCACTTACTTTTCTCTTGTGCAGTCCACTCTCCAGATGCCAATGAAACTTTACTGCATTCAATGTGAACATCTATCCCTTCAGTGCTTTTTCTCTCAGATATATTTACGTCTTTCCCCAAAAGGCGCTTGGTTAATGTTGTTTTTCCCACTCCATACTGGCCTACAATCATTACCCTAATGTTGTAAACTTTTTCCTTTCCATCTCTAAGAGCCTCCTTGTACATATCAAGGGATCTTGTATCCATTTTCAGAACCTCTGCTGGAATTACTAAATCTGAATTCAAATGAGGCAGAGTAAATAAATACATTATATGAATTATGTGATACCTCAGAGAGGTCAAATCATGAGATTTCCACAAATTTGATTAGGAGATATTATTTTAACCATGACATATTTATCTACCCAGATTTTTGCAAGTAAAAGGTAAACAAAATTAATAATAATACAAGCAATTTCAGCAGATTTATATTGAAATATGATCAGGTTGCATATTGTACAACCAAATCCATTCACAATTCATAAGCGTAATAAAATCATAAGGGACTACCATTGTGTGTGGAGTAGGATGGTGCTCTCAAAAATCTCTTGAAATAAATATCATTGCTCCAATTTACAGCAAAACGTACCCATGTATTATATCTGTTATATTAAATTTAAAAAACGTAAATAATCTCATGTTAAAAGAAAATATCCCAAATCAAAAGAAAATCCTAACTGCACCCCCCCCAGGTCCAACCCTTTTAAACCCTCCAGCATAGAATAGTAGCGGGTAGTGCCAATTGTCTTTTAATAAACCCTAAGTAAATTGAGGGCCAGAGTGGGTGAGAATAACCATCATGATTCCTTTCTCAACAGGAGAAAGAATTAAACAACAAGAACAACAACAATAATAATAATAATTAAACAGTGCTATGCAGCTACTTTAAGTATCTCAAATAGCTGATTTTAGTCATAGTTAGAAGTGCATATCCATTTTGCGATGATCCCTGGCATAGTGAATGTTTGTAACCCTTTCAAACGTTTTGTACAACATTGTGCAAGAATGTCAAGTAAAAACCAGTACACAAAAAAATCAAACGTTACATCCAACTATTCAAGTAAGATTGTCATCACCGACCATATCTGATATTACTCTATGAATGTAGCTGATCTGAAGCATGGAGTTGTTCCAGTCATGAGGTCATCTTTATATAGCAATGTTGTTTGGAATTGGACAACCAGTTGCAATGCTTACTTAATACGTACTGGTGTTATATATGAACACAGGTTCTAAAGATTTAAACTTTAAAAAAAATGGGGAAGGATTTGAAAAGGAAATTTTTATCTCAGCTATGATGTCATAGCCACCAATAAAAGTTGGCATAGAAATAATAGCACTAATTTAATTTATAAAATTTTTTATGTGCAAATATGAAAATCCAGCCTTTACCATACAAGCATGGTTACATTATCCATGTTCATAATCGCCTGGCAGACCATAGTTAGTTTCTCTGACTCAGTTTTAACATGTAAAAATGGTTTTATTTAAATATAAATGCAAATTTATTGATGTAAGGACCTCCTTGATTTACCTTTAGATCGAGAAGGGACTAATTTTCATTCATAAATCTTTTCAATCCCTAGCAAATACCTATACATAGTAAATGTATAAGTGTATATGTATGTAATGTACAATTGCTTGCTTCATGACCGCTTCGGTGGCCTAGTGGTTAGAGCGTCCGCCTCGGATGAATGTGGTCGTAGGTTCGATCCCTGGTGGAGTCATACCAAAGACTCATAAAAATGGTACTAACAGCTGCCTGGCTTGGCGCTCAGCATTAAGAGGTTAGTATTAGGACTGGTCATCCTGGTGTCAGGATAATGTGACTGGGTGGGACATCATGCTACATGTCTGCAGCATGATGCCCCAGTGCTAGGCATCGCTATAAACTACCACACTGCAGACATCGTAGCAATATGACTGAAAAATTGTTAAAGCTACGTTAAAAATCCAACTCACAACCACAACTTGCTTCAACTGCCTCTTCATTTCTTCAACACCAACCTCGACCAAAAAAAAAAAAAAAACAAAAAACAAGACACTAAGTCTTAACTTTAAAAAAAAAATCGGGCATAATGGCCCCTACGGGCAGTGCCTATTGACTTCCCCCACCCAGGAAAATTGGGGGCAAGAGTGGTTGGGGGTAAGTAATATAATCCCACTCTCAGAAAGAAAAACAATTAAATAATGATATCCTTATCTAAGTTCATACTCCCATACAACTAGTTAACAATAACAACTTGATCTATAATAATAATAAAACATACTAGATACATAACTTACATACTCTCAATAAAACATGCATACATGCATACATACATACGTACATGCATACATACATAGTTTATCTCGAAAAAATATACATACAAACATACATCCCTACCTACATATATACATTCATACATCCAGACACACATGTATGCCTACATACATACATATAAACGTACATACATATGTGCATGCATACATACATGCATGCATGCACACACACATACATACATACATACATCCCTACCTACATATATAAATACATGCATCCATACATACATGCATACATACATGCATACCTACATACATACATATAAACGTACATACATATATGCATGCATGCACACTTGCATACATACATGTGTGTACATACATACATACATACATACATACATACATATGTGCATACATACATACATGCATACATACATAAATGCATGCATGCATGCATACATACATACATACACATACATGCATACATACATACACACATGTACATACATACATACATACATACATACATACATACACACACACACACATACATACATACCTACCTACCTACCTACCTACATACATACATGTCAATAAAATAATATGGATTACCTTGATGATCGGAATACTCCGGTCTGAATCGAGTAATCACATTACTCTTGATGCTTGTGACGTACAGATGTCCATCCTGTTGGTTCCAGTGTATGGCAGTGAGTACTGATGATGGCTGTATTCCCTGTGTGTGTATGGTCAGTGGTTGACCGGACTCGGTCATCTCATGAATACAGGGAGGGTATCCATTACACACGTACACATGTCTTCCATCCATAGTTACACCGTACGGACACTCCAAATCTTTATGTTGATACAGAAATTCCCGTCTAGAATTTCTATATCCATAAACACCAGTCTTGTCAGGGTTTTCATCACCAGCCCAACACGAGATAAAGACCATGTCGTTGTTTGTACACAAGAAACTCCCACCGTTCTTTCCACGTTTACAGATGTTGTGAACTGTTTCTATGTGTCCATCTGTAATGGACACAACACCCCAACATTGACTGTCCTCTTTCCATCCACTGACCATAAGTTTTTTATTGAAATATTTCACATCAAGACAGCAATCAAAACATGTCCGTACATTTAATGTCTCCATCCGGGTTATTTTTGTTGTTTTATTTGTAAATTTAACTGACAGGATTTCTATCTGACCTGACCACAGACACACTGCCATTTGGGTTTTGTCCTCGTTACAGACACAAATGTCACAGGGACGTGACTCCGTACTGTATACCGCAAGTAGACGTCCATCTTGGAGACTGTGAAGACGGACTTCCCACGCATTGAAGTCTACGACGATTATCTTGTCCTGAGGCAAAACCACAAGACCGGTGTAATCGGTGTCAAGGTCGGCTGTGGAAAGAAAGTGATAAAAATCAATACTGACATCTATACTTATAAAGTCTACTGTCATAATGTAGTTCTATCGTTATCATCACAGTTGTCACAGTATCATTATCATAGTTATTATTTTATCATTATCATCGTTATCATCATCATTATCGTCACAAAATAGAATATACCCTTTATTCACACAGAACAAGCAAATTTTAATTCTTTCCTAATTCAAATTTCCAATCAACTTAGTTTTTAAAAAACAAAGTTGATATCTACAATCCTAATCTTCCAGTCAGTTATCAAATTTATTTCCCTTGGGGAAAAACTCCACTAATTCATGGACTAGCATAACATGAATAGAACATTTATTTGTATCGAAGAGATAACAGATATATTCCATCCAGTGAGTGAAAATACTACATTTGTGAAAATACTTTGAGATTTTCCCTCACGGAGATGAAATATATCTGTTATTCACTCAGAAAAGCAAATGTTTATTTTATTCTCAAATGTTTTAGCAATGCGTATAGCAGATTCAAGTCGCAAATGTCTTACGGTATGCAGCGTGATAATGTCCTCTGGGTACCTTATATGTTCTGCGTGTTTTGTGTATAGAAAAAATCAGTAGCAACATAATTTCCATCAAGGTAAAAAAAAAACAACACAAAAATACAGCGTTTTGTATATATTAGCATAGAAAAAAATTAGTAACAACATAATTTTCCTTTAGGGTAAAAAGAGCATGAATAGAAAATGAACCAAAGGCAGAAACATACGAACATTGTGGGATCTGAGCCCGATATTCCTTATCGCCATTGAGGCTCTTTACAAAAGAATTAAGCGCATCTGTCAATTAACGAAGCAAATAAAGGATCAAATTTCGTGGTGATAATATTATCAATGTTTTTTTTATATATTTTATCTCGGGGAAAAGAACTAATTCACGGACTACAATAAAATAAAACGGTATTATTCATAGAATATTATCCTTATCATTTTATTGTCGTTATTCTGGCAGTTTTGTTGCATACATATATAAATACATATTATTTACGTTTCATTATTATTATTATTATTATTATTGCTGTTGTTGTTGTAAGCAGAAAGGTTTGGGTGGGGTGGGTATAGTTTAATATATCCGTATAGAACTATGTGTGTAATGTACTCGAAATCCTACACCGTTACATTAGAGCCAGACACACTAAACATGGTTTAAGGACAGGACTATAATATAGCTTGTGCCAAGGTTTTTTAAAATTTTCATCATGATTGGGTGCGGTGGCTAAACTGTTTGTGGTGATTTACAATAGATAAATGCACATATACCAAATGACATTTGTATCTATGGCAGTCTACTCAGTACCCACATGGACAGACCTGCCCAAAATGGTTTAAACTTCGGATTTTTTTGTTTTTTCTCGTTTTTGTTTTTGTTTTTATATTTTAACTAAACAGTGAAACGCTGGGATGCATGTTTTACAAAGACACAACACTGTAGTTGCTGTTAGATTAAAAAAAAAAATCTTTTCGTGCATCAATCAAGCATAAGCTACGACAGGCAAGTTCAATTCGAGTTTATACAAAACTTCAAGAAACATTCAGTTTACGAGAGACAATATTTTATGCCACACATCATCTCGAGTTTTCTCCTATCTGTAACTTTTTCAGGTCAGCGTCATTAAATGTAGCAAAAAGTACCTAATTACGTTCACATTCAGTATTTAAAACTAATTAGGTACTTTTATAACTTAATGACGATGACCCGAAAATTTACTGAGTTTGGTAACATTCGCGATGTTGTGTGGAACGAACTTTAGCGAATATAACGTATCCGGCATTAATTACTGATGAAAACAAAATGAAAGGATTAAAATGAATTCTGTAAATCTTATTTTTTTTCTAAACTATTAAACGTTTAGCACCTAAAAAATCAAGTTAGCATACTTGGAAAAGTTGCTTACTATGTACAGTGTCGACTTACAAACGTAGGACGTAAAAGATGGGGGGTATACAATCCACAATTAATTTAAAATACTGTACCGTAGATAAAAACAAATAGCAGCAGGGAGGGTGGACCCTACAACTTTTTGGCTTAACTGTAGAGACCTATATTTTGAAATTAAAGGTTCCTACGAAAGGCTGTAAAACAAAAGTTTTTGTCTTAATAATGAAAACTTCTCTAATTGACCAGATTTTTTCTGATTGTTTTCACAATCTGGTCACTTAATTTTTTGTCGTCCACCCTCCCTGCTGCTATGAATTAAACAGCAAGTATAGATATTATCAATAATGAGTATTGGAGAACCACACTCAGCTAAATTAACTCGAGAGCGACTATAGGCAATTAAAAAATATCTACCCGTTCGTGATTCTGTTAAGCAACAACTACAATCGCGTCAGGAGTCTCAGGTGGAATTTACAGAAGGTACAGAAAAATTATTTAAACCGATTGTCGAACCAACGAAGAAAATTGTTGCAGCAACTGAGGCAACACAACGAGCTCTTGCAACATTGCCTGCTGATATTGCTGGTCGTATTCAAGCTGCTCAACCAGCTGCTGCTCAGCCTGAAGGCGCTGAAGCACCAGCCCCTAAACAAAAAATGTTAGATAAATTTAATGAAAATGCTATTAATTTACTTATTGATATTAAAAACATACGACAATTAGCTGATTTTGCTTTCGATAGTTTTAGTCGAAGAAGTAAATTAATGAAACCTGAATACGCTAAAAATATTAAAACCAATAAACAATGGCAAGATGCATTATATCGCACAGTTATGGATGTTGAAAGAATTAAAACTGATGATCCATTATATCAGCTTTATATTAATGAAATCGATGATTTAAAACAGTTAAGAAAACAAGAAGAAATGGAAAGAAAAAAACGTAAAAAGCAACAATCTCCAAAACCATTTGAATTACCACCATCACCACAACAATTTGAATTATCACCGATATTAACACCGGTTTCTAAAATAGAACGAAAAGTACGAGATATACAACAACAAACAGAAAAACGAATACAAAAACAACGACAACAAAAAACACCAAAACCATTTGAGCAATCACTTCGTGATTATCCAAAATTACCATCATCACCACAGATTAAATTACCACGATCACAACAACTACAACCAGCCCAAACAACAAGTAAGGAAGAAGAAGAAGAAGTATTTCAAGACGACCCTGGTGCAACTGGAAGTGGTTTAGGAAGTGGTCTTATTACCTGCCCCAATAATGTCCTTGCTATGTCGATCGATTAGAAATTCTCATTGGAGGAAAACGAGCTGGTAATAATTCTCCAGAAATCATTAATGAAGTAGCTGATATTTGTAAACGATTATTTACAGGCGGTATCATGGATATTGATGTATATCGGTCTCCCGTTAATGAAATCGCCGATGAGTATCATAGTGACTAAGTATGTAATTAGTTATAAAGTCACTTAATAATAAAATGATCATACACAATACTCGTGGACCTACCATGGTCAGGGTAATAAACTCTCGATTACCGGTATACAAAACGACCTACGGAGATGGACTAGGTGATGTTGTTCAGGGTCTGTTTAGAAGAATAGCCCCAAAAGCAATACCGATTACAAAGCAGCTAGGAATGAAAGCTATTGATGTTGTTCGTGAAAAAGGTATAGGCGCTGTTGGTAATATTGCTAGCAAAGCATTCTCAGCAATTAAAGATAGACTAGCAAGATTAATACGCAGACCACAAGCGACCCGACCTCAACCTGTGAAATTGGCTAGCACTGAAGTGATGCCAGCAAATGTCAGTAAAATAATAAATCAAGCAGCTAATCAAAAACTAGCGGAGTTAGCTGATATCCCGATGTCGGAAAGGGAAAAAAATATAACCGCTAATCTGATAGCAGGAAGTGGTCTTCGAGTTAGACGAAGACGATAATAATAAAGATGTTTAAGCGCATATCTGACCCCGCGTTTTGACATGGATGCACCAGTACTCAAAGATGAGTCTGTGCGCGATTATCAGTATTATTCTTATGACGCACGAATTCCAGATCAGCGTGGACGAATCGAACTACAGGTTCAGGATACAAGTAGATATTTCCTACCCGCTGAAGCATTTATTGAAGTCGAAGGTGAAATTATAAATAACGCTAATCCTGCAGCACCAGTAGCATACGCCGCTGATATTATGGTTGGTTTTGTTAATAATGGTATTATGGCGTTATTTGACAGCGCTACGTACATGATCGACGGAAAAATATTGAATCAATTCAGAAAGACGTCGATGTTGCCACAACAATACTTGGTCTTGCGAGATACAGCGACGATTATTCAAGATCAGCTGGTCCATCAATGATGTTTGTCAAGGATACTTCTAACCACTCTGATAACAATCAATATAATATAAGACGACCTAGAAACAACGCCAATAACGCTGACGCTGATGTATGGCCGGTGGTTCATGGTTCTAATCCAAATTTCAACTTAGGATTTGCAGCACGTCGATCAATGTTAAGCGGTAATAGGAGAGCATTTTCATGTGCAATTCCACTGTCACATATTTTTGGATTCTGTAGAAATGTCAGAAAAGTCATTTTCGGAGCCAAACATACGATTGTACTTGTACGAAAAGGCAATGATAATGATGCAATCTGGCGACCCGCTGGTGTTGGTGATGGTATAGTAATACTAACAAAACTTTCCCTGTGGATGCCAGTGATGACTCCAACAATATCTGAAGAAGATCGGTTGTTATCTTTTATGAGTCAAGGCGGTAAATCAACGTTGTCATGGTTAACAATGACCACAGATGTTATTCAGAGTGCAATTGATGGTTTATTTACGTGGCAGATAGCTTCTCAGCAAGGTGTTTCTGCACCAAGACATATATTTATTGCGTTTCAAAATGCTGTACGAGTAAACGATCAAACACATAGTCACATGATATTTGACAAACTCGGTGTTTCTGAGATTTCATTAAGGATAAATGGACATCAAGAACCATCCGAGGATATTTTGTTAAATTTCGATCAAAATCATGTAGCACGGGCTTATCATCGATTAATGTCGTTCATGGGACGTGATCAAAATATTGATACTGGTTTACAAATATCTCAGTTAGATTTTACAACGCTGTATCCGATTTATTACTTTTCTCTAGAACATTTAGATTTAACAAGACAATCTGTTGTAGATATTCATCTTCGAGCTCGTGTGGTAACAGGAGTTATTGTTAATTACAGAGCAATTGCTGTTATACTCAGCTATAAATCGATGTTACTCGAAGGTGTTGGTGGACGAATGAGAGTTATTGATGCCCCAGTAGAAAATATGTAAATAAACATGTAATTAGATCGTTCATAATAATTATAATGTCATATCATCACGTTAGTGTGAGTCTGACTCCTGGTCAGATTAAAAAGCTGCAATCAGCATCAAAAAATAACTATGGAATAAAAATATCGCTAAAGCGAGAACAGATGACCGGTGCAAATAAACTATCGTTGACCGAGCGTCAGTTTAAAAACTTCAGTGACGCTAAAAAATCAAATAAAGGCGTTAAACTTAATCTTTCTGCGGGCGCCATCAAAAACATCGCTAAATCGGGTGGTATATTTCCACTTCTCGCAGCTATACCAGCATTAATAGCAGCTGCAGCCCCAGCTGTTGCAAAAGCAGCTGCGCTAGGTGCTGTTGGAACTGCTGCTGAAATGGCATTAAAGAAAGCAACAGGAAAGAGAATCAAAAAAAAGGGAAGGGGTTTAAGATTACCAGGGACTCCACATTCATGGTACGGAAAGGGTCTAAGACTTTCCTGGACAGTTTACTAATATCACCTATGTCCAATTTTGATTTACTTAATGCTGCTAAGCAATTAAAAATAAAAAATTTCAGAGGTGTTTTTATGCGCGATCAATTACCTACCGTTGCAATGCAACATGAAACTGGTATCATTAATCTCGATAAAAACTCTGGTTCAGGCACGCACTGGGTAGGATATGCAATTGATCCACGTGGAATTATTTATTTCGATTCGTATGGATTAGCACCACCAAAAGAATTTCTTCATTATGTCAGCAATAATACTGCTCCAATCTGGTATTCAACGCTACCAACACAAAAAATAACTGATCCTCCAATATGCGGTCGTGAAACCCTCACTGTGCTTGATGCTATATCAAAATCAACAGCACCGCCTCATAAAGTCGTGCACGCGTTCACTACACTACGTCATAACACTTAAACTGATATCAGTAAATATAATGGCAGATATTTATGGAAGATCTACTCGCAAAGATAAGGAGAAGTTCGATTTATCTAAATATGCAACCCTTGATCAGCTCAGAAATGAAATCGATGATTTATTAAATATCACAAGTGTGGATCAAAATGAAGTCGTCGTTTTTCAGGACGAACAAGGACGATTAAAAACGAGTAACATACAACTACTAGATGTACTTATACGAATTCCCAACGCGGTTGTTAATAATATCGTTACTTTCACTGATCAAGGTAAAATACAGGATTCCGGTAAGTCAGTTAACGACTATGTTAAGAAAACTGGTGATGTATTTACCGGTGACATTATTATGTCAAGAAGAAAAATTACATATCTTGGAGATCCAATCCCAGATACAGACGCAGCAACAAAAAAATACGTCGATGATCAAGAATCCAAGTACGTGTCAGTGCGCGGTGGTATAATGCGTGCATTTCTCGACATGAATAATAATGGTATTAATAATTTCAGAACACCAGAAACAGATTTTGACGCTGCAACGAAGAAATACGTCGACGATAGGGAAATTCCAATAACGACTTCGTTAACGACAATTAATGATGGAATTGCTTCATTTAGAACTGAATATTTTAATCACGTACAAACATTTCTAAATTTTCGTAGAAATGTACACAGATCTATTAATGGCTTTTTTGGAACTCCACCAACTGTTATTATTAATCTCGCTGACATTAACGCAAGACTCAACGATATCATTAGTGGTATTCCTAATATTATTCAAAAAACTAATCTCGTTAAAATTCCTCACAAGCAGATCATTAATATCGTGTACACAGTCGCATCAGGAAAAGCAACATGAACACCGGAAAATAACACCCTTAAACATACCGCAGAGGTCACTGGTGTATATAGATTATCTGTGTTTAGCGGTGAAAAATTCAGTATATTTACTACATTTACTTGGCGTTATTCAACCGATAGTTTTTCTGGAACTGTGTCTATAGTGTTAAACAAAGATGCTGAAGAAACGTTTATGCTGGTAGCGGATAATAAAAGATTAGGCGCTGCGCCTTATTGGTGGTGTATAGAATTCATAGCTGCAACTCCTCAATTAGTTACCTAGATAAATATAATGAATCAAGAGTCATTTATCGACGTTCAACGTCACAGATACGCTCAAGTATGTGAGTGTCAAACCAAACTAAAAAATATCATCGACGATTACACGATAAAGGTAAAAAAAATATCGGCGACGTATGGTTGTTATTGATATAATGGTATGCTCGGTTTCTGCTGTTATTGCTGGAACTGGATTATTACTATCAACAATAACGATGACAGCGCCTGCAGTTGTAACAATTATAGTTTCAACGGCAACAACATGTGCAGGTATTTTCAGTATTATCGCTAAGAAAATATCTACGTGTACGAATGATAAACTAAATGAGTATATAATGAAATTGCACACAGCAACAGCCGCATACACTAAATTATGCTCGTATATTTCAGCGTATCTCAGTGATGGTAAAATATGCGATGAGGAGTTCGTAACGATAATGAAAACCTATGAGGAAGCATTCATAATCGCTAGTGACAA